>CATKHK010000112.1:0-127702 GCA_949751835.1 Blepharisma japonicum | reverse complement strand
ACTATTTGTGTGCTTATAGTGTGCTTATAGTGTTTTTATGTGTGCCACATATGTGCCTGAGTGTGGCTATCGTGTGTCTAAGGTGCTTACTGTGGGTTTCGAAGGTGTTGCAAATGTGACAGTGGTGCAGTTTTTTATTTTGACTCCACCGATTCTTTATATATACCATAAGTACAATAAATATTTTGGTTGGGCGTTGCTGTGGGGATTGACCGGGATTTCGATATTGGTAACAGGGCTAATAGCACATCATTTTACACTGAATGCTATGCCGATTGCGCAAATCAATGGGCTTAATTATTATCAATATTATTATAATAAGCCGTATTGTAGAGCAGCTCCTTATGTGATAGGAATCATTACTGGGCTAGTAGTTTATGCTTATAGAGCTTATAAAGATAAAAAAAATTATTATGATCCTGTTTCTATTTGGATCGGAAATAAGCTTGAAGACCCACTTATAAGATATTTATTTGGCTTTATTGGGCTCAGCCTTATAACGATACTAGTGTGAGTCCAATATGATACCTTGGAGTATCCAGGCACATTTATGGAATACTCCCACTGGTCCCATTCCCAAAACGAAACATTCGTCACACTTAGTAGGCCACTCTTTGGTTTTGGATTGACCTTATTATTGCTCCCAGCCTTGCTCGGTCATTTTAATTTCATCACATGGATTCTTTCATGGGATATATGGACGCCTCTAGCAAGACTGACCTTTGCAGTCTATTTAATCCACGTGAACATCATTAATATTTGCTATGGAAGTCAAAAAGCATCATATATGCTTGATGATTTTACTGTTGTGAAAGATACCATTTTTTACTTTGTGGTTTGCTATATTCTGGCTTTACCTTTTGTGCTGATGATTGAAATGCCAGCGCTTGCATTAGAAAAAATGGCATTTTTGAGAGCAAGAGCTAAGCCAAGCGGGGAGCAGGAAAATAAGTCGATATTATTACTGTCGGTAGAAGGAAAAAAAGAAGCTAATTAAGCTAATTATTCGGTTAACAATTAAATATTCATAATTATTTTATTTTTAAGAATATTAATTAAAATAAGATTTTTATGTTTAAGACATATTAGCTCTTCTGTTAGCTGTAATCTTTGTATAGATATGCCCTCCTTTTCTCCTAAACAAGTTGATTTCTGTTTTCAGCTCTGCTATCTTCTGCCTCTGCAATTCAATGATCTCTTTCAGCCTCTGTTGTTCCTGATTAATATCATCCTGCTTATTTTCTTCTTCTTCCTTGAAAATTTCTTTATTTCCTAAATCCAGCTGTTTATTTTTCTTCATAATGCTTTCAAGTCTATCATGCCTAAGCTGCAATAAATCTGTATTTCTCTTAGTAGCGAATCTTAAGCTTTCTCTTGCACCTGAAAGCTCTTCTTTAGCTTCTTCAATCCTTTTAGACGAATCTCTTTCTGCTTTATTGAAGTCTGCCTTAAGCTTTGCTAGCTGTTCACTAGGCTCTGCATATTTTAAGTTATCAAGCTTAATAGCATGACCAAATCTTAAAGCTTGAATTGCTTCATATTTTTTCTTGGCTTCTTCTTTTTTCTTTTCCCTCGTCTTGCATTTCTTTTCTAACTGTTTCATATCTTTTTGGAGGTCTTCTTTTCTCAGAATTTCGTCACTTTTTTCTCTTATAAGCTCCACAATTCTGTTCCTAAGCTTATTAAATTCTTCATTTGTGAATAAAACTGCATCTTCTAAATGTTTAGGTAGTGCTTCATCTTGTATGATCTGTATTTGGTCTTGTGAAAGAATAATTGACACCAGCAGCTGATTCAATTTTTGCATTTTATCTCTTTGGAATTCTTGGATTTCAGTCTCAGTCTTGTGTATTGCTTGAGAAATCTGCCTTTCTTTCTTTTCCACGTCTTCTTGTTTTTTCTTTAATTCATTAATAATTTGTTTTTTGGCATTAGAGCTTTCTACCAAATCAAGCCTTGATTCTCTCAGCTGGACAACTTCTTCGAATAAATTCATATCACAATCATTAGGACATAAGTCTAGGTTTTGGTCTTCGTCTTCATCAGACTCATCTGAACTTATATCACTTAATTCTTCTTCTTCCTCTTCCTCCTCTTCTTCCTCTTCACTTTCTTTTCGTTTTTTCTTCTTTTTTCTCTTGATGTTCCTGTCGAGAACAGCTTGGAGTTCTTTAGCAAATGCGCTGCCTTCTACCATTGAATTAAAAGTAGCGTAAATTTCTTTGTGTTTTTGGGTGATTTCTTCTTGGTCTTTTTGGTGGATTTCATATTGCCGATTAATTTCTGCTATTTCTGATAAAAGAGCTTGCTTATCTTCGTTCAGTTTTTCTATTTTTGCTGAGAGTCTTTGGTCATCTGGTTCCATTTCATCAAGTAAGTTTAATTCTAAATAATAAGTAATCAGCTTCATATCAATTTGTTTTAAGTCGCTTTCTAAGTAATATTTTTGTTCTTGTTGTTGCTTTAATGCTTCATTAAAATGGATAATTCTTTTTTTAATTTCCCCATCAAGCCTTTTTTTCTCATTCAGCAGCTTTAAGTCTTTATGAGCCTTAAACATTTTTTCAGCCTCAGTTAAACCTTTATGTTTTTTCTTTCGGGCGTCACGAGGTGAAGTTAAAGCAGCTACTTCTTCAACTTTTTTAGGAGAAGACAAAACTGGCTTTATGGTTTTGGATTTAGCAAACTCAGTGAGATCGTCACTAGAAATCAAATAATAATGCTCAGGCCATTCCTCATCTTTAAAAGTTGGCTCCACAAGCTCTTCTTCTATGCCTAATTCATGATTTATATCAGAAATCCTTTGGTATTGCTCTTTAATCCAGTCAATAAGTCTCACTTTATTTTCTCTCAGCGCCAAAAGTCTGCTATTTAGCTCCATTTTCAAGTTATGGGCACTCTCCATAAGTAAAAACATCTGCCGGCGCTTTTGTGAAGCATTTACACACAGATTTTTTGGCACCACATAATCAGGGCTTGTTTTTAGCTTAAAATCTCCCATAGTTGCTTTAGCAGTTTCTATATCTCTTTGGTCCATTGGATCAATAGCTTTATCACTTGGCTCTTGTTTTCTTTTTGCGTCAATTTTTGTTTTTCTTTCTTCCCTAAGCTTTGTCCTTTTTTCCCTGTCTTCTTGTGCTTTTGACTTCTTTTTTCCTTCGATTTTCCCAGCGACTATTTGTGAAGAAATCCTGAACTCGGTTTTGGTCTCTTCTAGCCTCTCGCTTTGTTCTATAGGGTGCTGAGAAAACTTGCCTGGAGACATGGCGCTTTCTGCGTCTGAAATAATACTTCCTTGTTTATAGCGGCCTTCTTCTTCAAGAAAAGCTTGGATTTGGGTAAGATTTGAGACTAAAAAGTCTGAAGGCTTATTAACGCGAAAAGAAGTGACGTATTCTTCAGAGTTTAAGGCTCGGACTTGGAATCTTTCAATTGATACATTATCTAAGAAATATTGCTTGTATTTTTCGACTGACAGTCTAGAATATTCGCTTCCCCATGCGTTTTCTTTTTGTACTTCATCTAATAATTCTTTATTTCTCCCATTCAGCATTTCATAATACTCAGGATCCACCCTCAACTCTTCTTCATTCAGCCGATATTTCTCATCCAGTGCTGCGTTTTCTCTAAGTAATGATTCAAAAATTTCCCTCAATGCTGCTATGTCTTGCCTTTTCCTTTCCTTTTTCATCTCAGCAAGGGTCTTTTTCTTGTCTTCGTCAGTTTTCAGCTTGTCCATCTGCAATGAATAAACAGTCGGGTCTTCAATTTCGTCAGAAATTTTTTGTAAATTCTGTGGCTGTTCTTCTAATCTTAATGATCCAGCTCCCAGCTCATGTTTAGGCTCACTACTAGGTGGCATGAATTGTCCATTTTTGGCTGCGTCAAGAATTTCGTCAGGGTAAAGCTCAGATATAAACATAGTCCCGTCTTCTGAAATAGTAGTCGCATAGGTTTCATTATTGTTTAATTGGACTTTTTTTACCTTAGATTTTATATCGTGGGGACGGGCTGATAGGAATCGGTCAGGATTTTTTAAGCTGTGAAGCTCATAAGTACCGTCTGCATAAGAAGAGGCGATAAAATGCTTAGAAAAGGTGATACTTTGGTTTAAAGATTGGGAGGTAGGGATTGTGAAGTTAGGACGGTCTGAGCTGAATTCACAGACATAGAAGAAGCCGTTATAAGGAGCATCTGCTGATAAGATGAATTGGTCAGGGTTTAGTGGGAAATATTTTGCAGATAAAATAGGAGCTGGTGGCCATTCATCGTCAACTTTTTGTTCACCTGGTCTTTTTGGCGGCATTAAAAATTCTTCTTCTTCAGTAGGCTTTTTCTTTTGAAATTCCATCATTTTAATTTTCCAGCTTTTCCTTGGTAGATCTACCTCATAAGAATGTAAAGTATCCAACGTTATTTTATCAGGCCTATTAATTTCAAAAACTTCTCCTGACTGCATCCCTAGCAAAATCCTATCAGATGACACATGCCAGTCTATATCTTTTATTTGGCTTGGTAACGGGGTAATACAAACAGGGTCTAAGTTTCCATTTTCTTGGACATCAAAGAAAAAAATTGTATTATCTGCCCCCACAGTAACTAAATGGCTTCCGTCTGGAGAATATTTCATGAAAATAACAGCTGCGTCATGAGGCTTCCAAGCTCCTAATAAGCTAAATTTATTAGAATCCAAAAAGCTGAGCCTTATAATTCCATTATCGAACCCAGTTAAAATCATTTTCCCTTGATTTATAGGTGTATGAGGCGACCAAGCTAAAGATTGCCCTTTTCCAAGCCATTTTGAGCTAAATAATTCTTTTTGATTCACAAAGTCCCAAGCTCTTGTAGTAGAATCTTCACCTATAGTGACCGCGATATTATGATCTTCAGATATAGCCAAATCAGTGATTTTTCCTGCATGAAATTCCATAATGGTCTGTTGGTCAATAAAATCATCCGAAATTTTTATGATTTTTCCTTTGCGGTCTACTACGAACCAGCAGCTATCTCCTTTAACTAAATTCATGATTTGAGCGGCATCTCCTATTAACACCTGATGCTTACTTGATATAGAAAACTCATAGCCTTCTTCTGGGTCAGCTGACATCACTTTGTTTAAATCCCACCATTTTATGTATCCATCTGTACCTGCAGTCATAACTTCGTCACCTTCTATTATCACGCATTCTATTGCACCATTGTGGCAAGGCTTTTTATCGTTTAGCATAAAAAGAGCTTTAATGAGGGTGCCTTCCCATAATATTAAATTTCCATACTCACTGCCAGATAAAACTTTACCGTCAGGAAGCTCTACAAAACCATTGATGTCGCTAAGCTCCACTTGGCCGAATTTTCCGAGATCTCCTTGTAACTTGAGACCGGTGAAGGTTTTAGCCATTTTCCAGAACCTTATATGGGCAGTTCCACTAGTGATGATTTCTTCTTCGTATTTGGGAGAAAAAGTGACCCTGTAAATTTCTTGTCCAAAAGCTTTACTTTTTAAGATGACTCGTTCTTGGAGCCAGTCCCAAACAGTTAACATATAATCTGTGATACTTCCGACGCTTGCAAGCATTTTTCCACTTCCACTCCAGGCTAAAGAGCTATAAGCAGTTTCAGTGCCTTTTCGAAGGATTCTATAGAGTTTCAGAGAAGGGAATTCATATATATAAATGTTTGGCCATTCCCCTTTTTCGCCAATAGCAAAATACTTCCTCTGAGGATGAACTGTGATGGCGCCAATTCCTCCTCCATCTTTACTAAAGAAAATTTGTCTTTCTTGAGTCGCCACATTATAGATATGATATGTTGTCCCAATCGCAAAAATTACTTCATTGGCTGACAGGATGTGGAAGTTGTTCCTTTTGTCAGCGTCAAAGCCAGCACACCAATGAAATTTGGAAAGCTTTGATGATATTGAAGAGTCAGGGAGAATTTTTTCTGAATGGGTTGAAGAGTAGAAGTAGTCAAGTGGGATTTTAGGGACCTCTTCTTGGACTGCCTCCTCTGCCTCGATTTCATTGCCGGGGGCTTGATCTGCTTTGGGTAAGTTTTGGTTTTCTTCAGACGGTTTTTTGGCTTCTTCCATAATTTTTATTTAAGAAAAGTTTAAACAAAAGATTTCCTAGAAATAGAAAGGCTTTTTAAATATTTTTTAAGGAGTGATAGGTGTTGGTGGAGCAGTAAATAGATAGATTTAGAATAATCTAATAAATGGGGATTTACTTAGCTGTATACAATGTATTTCAGCTAATTGGCTGGCTTACTATAGTGACATTTGTAATTTTTTATGCTCCGTTTACGCTTGAAGTATACTCAGTGCCAATAATCAGGCTAATTGTGATTATTTTTCAAAATCTTATGGGTCTTGAAGTAAATTTTACTTAGATTTTACACTCTTTACTTAAACTTACTCCATCTCCTTTAGCCACAACCTTTATGCAAGTAGGCGGAAGGATATGCTTCGTCTGGGGCTGTATGGAACTTGAGCCAAAAGTAATTTTAACGTAGGCAGCTGCAGCTACACCTCTTTTACTTGCTTGGAGTTCTGCAGAAGTTATTAGATATTCCCACTACTTATTCGCCTCATTAGGGATTCCTACACCCAAGTTCATGCTCTGGCTAAGATATTCCGCATTTATCGTTCTTTGTCCAATGGGAATTTTTTCAGAAATGCTCTGGTGGTACGCAGCTTTCCCTGTTATTGAAAAATGCTGTCCAAGGGTATTTTCTATAGAAATGCCAAATGCTTATAATTTTGCATTTGACTATCTTATTGTGCTCAAGATATCTTTACCATTGGCTTATATTATTGGTTTTCCTTATATTTATAAATACATGCTCACACAAAGGACACGTAAAATAAAGGAGGATTAAATAAGGAAGTTGTATGAATTAATGTATAATAAATGGGGTTCTATTTAGCTGCATATAATGGGATCCAATTTTTAGGATGGTTTCTTATTCTATGCTTAGCTGTGGTGACCTCATTGGGTGGGCTTCAAGTTTATATGGACCCGAATTTAAGAATTTTGGTGCTTGTGTTTCAGAATTTGATGGCGATGGAGGCAATTTTTACGTAGATTTTGCATTCAATTCTAAAAATATCATCATCTCCTTTATTCCCTACATTTATTCAAGTATTCAGCAGACTAGGAGTAGTTTGGGGAGCTTTAGAACTGGAACCTACAGTAATTTTTATTGCAGACTAAGTGGACTGCTTCACTTCTAATTGCTTGGGGTTGTGCTGAATCTATTAGATACTCTAACTATTTCTACGCATCCCTAGAACTAAAACAGCCAAAATTCATGATCTGGCTGAGATATTCAGGATTTATCGTTCTTTACCCTGTTGGAGTTTTTTCCGAACTTATGTGTTTATACTCAGCACTTCCAGTTATAGAAAAATGCTGCCCAAGGGTGTATTCAATCTTTATGCCAAATCCTTATAACTTTAGCTTTGATTTTTTGATATTCGTGAAGTACTTAGTCCCTGTGTTTTATGTAGTTGGTTTTCCTTATCTTTATGGATATATGCTGACTCAAAGAAAGAGAAAATTAAAAACGGAATAATTTAATTCTTTTATTATCCATTATAGTATAAAGTTATAGAGAATGGTTTTAGTATTTCACCTTAAACAAATAAATAAATATAAACTAAAAAATTGGTAAATAAACTTTTCAAAGACTATGATTAATTAGAGTCAGATTCTGAGTCGCTTTCTTCCGTTTTTGGGGTTATCATTTTAGCTTTTACCAATCTCTTTACCAATGCTACTGTCTGAAACTCATCATTTATAGCAAAACCTTCATATCCTATAATCCTATCCCTTGAGATTCCATCTTCAAACAGCACAAGCGTCGGAAGCACCCTTATCCCAAGTCTTTCTATAAAAAACGGCGCTTTTTCCGCATTAATGGTAATAAATCTCGTTTCTACATGTTTTTGTGCAATAATCCTCAGATGGTGGTCAATAATTCTGCATCGAGGGAAATCTTTGTGATAAAAATGACAGACTACTTTTTTACTTCCAGTGACAGCTGGTAGAAATTCGTCCTGAGTGACTTCTACATATTCTCCGTGCCGTCTAACTGTGACGTTTTCTTGCATTTCTTTTCTTTTGGCTTCCATTTCACTTAACCTTTTTCGCCTCCATTCAGCAACTTCGTCTTCTTCTTCCATTGAGCCAGCTTGATGACTGTCTTGCTGAGATGACGCAAAGGACTCGAGTTTGTCTCGTGTGGCGTCCCGAAGGGCTATATCAGCGGCAAGCTCTGACATCAGCTTGTTAGCCTGTCCTCCCCCGGCAAGTCTGTCCATTAGTAAATAAATTCAAAAAATGAAAAATTAGGATTTTTAATTATGCTTTTGTAGCCCAGAAATTTTTGATTTAATTTCATGCAGCTCTTTTAAGATTTCTGTATCTTTTTCGTTACTTTTATTATACTTTTTGGAGCCTTTAAGCTCGTTTACTTCAAGCTTAAGTCTTCTAATTTCTTCTTCATAATAAAGTTTACTATGGGTACAGTACTCAAGAAGCTCATCATACTTCTGCCTTAGGTGTGAATATCTATCCCTTTCATTTTCTATATGCGTTTGGCTTCTTTTTTCTTTTCTTTTTGAGTAATTATCAATGCTTGACAAATTAAATTGGTCAATGCTCTCAATTTCAGTTGAGCCTAATGAAGACTGGCTTTGGCTTAAGGGGATTATGGTAGATTTTTGTGAAGAAGACCTTTTTAGAGAAAGGTTTATAGGGGAAAAGATTGCATTTTTGATTTTTTCGATCTCTGAAGGGCGATTTGGGAGAGGCGAAGCTTCTTGTAGAGATTCTTCGATTTTTGGATCAGGCGAAAATAATTTTCTTTCTGAGTAGAGATGGCTTGGAATTATGAGTTTCTTGTGTTTTGGGCTGCCGATTCTCATGATAAGTTTGGCAGCAGGCTCAGTTTGGCTTGTTGTGATTCCTGGCTTCATAGTCTTAGCAAAATAAATCTTTTATGATGGCAAGTTTTTATTTTGATTGGTAACTATTATGCTACAAATTGAAAAAGTGATAAAAAGCCTAAAAACACAAAAATAAAGAAATTATTTGTGAAATCTAAAATGTATTGGTTAGAGTAAAGTCCAAAAATTATTATAATTTGAATTTACAAAAGTATGCAAAAAAAATTTCTAAATTAGGTAAATTATTATCTAATTAGTTAGAATTGTAATAAATAGACGCGATCGGCTTTCAGAAAACATAGGCTAATTTTTTTAAAAATTTTTATGATCGAATTCATTTCTTTCTTTAAAAACGCATCTTAAATAATAAATTCAACAAGGTGTCTGTTATTTGCAAAGCTATATTTTATAAATATTTAAATTATTTTATCTTCTTGATTCTTGCTGAGCAATACTTGAAATTCTCATGCATTTTCCAAGCTCTGCAACCTCAGTTTGGCATTGTCTCCAATCTTTTCCGTGTTTTTTTAAGCACAAATCAAGAGCATCATGAGGCCCAGCGCAACCAGACTTCTCCACAATTACCCTTGAATCATTATACTTTTCATTTCCTTCTTGTATTTTATCACACATAAGTATAATTATATATTTAAAAATGGAATTTAATATTTTATTTAAGAAATTATTTTTTGAAGTATCTTTACTTATATTTAAATATTAATAAATACCCTATTTTTTCCTTGTAGGTGATCTTGCTAAATTTTCAAAAACTCCCATCATCGCCCTCGCCTGCTTCGGAGACGCAGAATCTTGTGATTTCAAGCCAACTATTTTTCCAATTGACATTATCCCGCTTTTCTGTGCAGCTATATCTTGTCTTTCTATTTCAATCGGTGTATAAATATCCACAAATTCTTCAATTCCGGTAAACCCTCCTCCAATTCTGACAATTAGCCTATTATTTTCAATCTTCATACTAATCTTCCTGGTCCCAAACAAATAGCTTCCAGGCTCTTGCCTCACAAACTGCACTGGCACTGGCACCTGCCTCGAATTTAAAAATTCTGCCAATGCTATATCAATATTATCATCTTTTCCAGGGACATATGGCGGGTTTCTTTTCTTAATTTCTCCCATTTGTCCTTTCAGCCCATCTAATTCGCTATCTTTAGTATCCACTGCATCAATAAGATGGTCTAATTTTTCAGCTTGCTCATGGATTTTTTCGCCTTCTTTTACCAAATATCCAGCCCCAGCTTCTAAATCACGTAAAACGGCATCTCGGGACTCTAAATGCAAAGAATGCAGCCTTGACAAGTCTTCAATCATCTGAGAAAGGTCAGCACGGATGCAGCAAACTTGTTCAAGGGTGACTTTCTTGCAGGAAGACTGGAAAAGCTGACGTCTAAGTTCAATAATTTCTTGTTCTTTGGCTTCAATGGTAGATTCTATAGCAGAAAGAGACTGAGAAAGCTCTTGTTTTGCAGAAAGCAAGCTTTCTTGTCTTGTTTTAAGCTCTTCTGACTGGTGTCGGAGCTGCTCTACTAGTATGCTGAGCTTGTCTTGTATTTCATCTCGCTTTGTGGACTCTAAATGGAAGCTTGTTAGGGCGTTTTTATTGGTCTGCTCTAGCTCATCATGGTTTTCTAGCTTTGCCTTAAGCGAATTTAGCTGGTTTTTTAGCTCATTATTTTTTTTAGAAATTTGGTCAAAATTCGCAGAAACTTCACCAAGTTTAGCCTTGATGAGATTTTTTTCTTCATTAAGATGGCTGATTTGGTTGGCATTTCTCTGATGGGCTTCGTTCAATTCTTGATGGGCTTGATCTATTTTTGCTTTGAGTTCATCTTTTCTTTCTTCAGTCTCTCTAGCTAAAATTTCGAATTCTTCTAATTCTTGTCTAACGTCTTCTCTATACATTTTTTCAGCTTCAAGTCTTAAATTTTCTCGCTTTAAATCGCCACTTTGGGCTTTCAACCCATCCAGCTCACTTTCTAGCTTTCTCGCATTTTCTTGTTTTTCTATTAAAAGGGTGGCAAGCTCTTTTTTCTTCTTCTGTAACTCATGAAGCTCTATTTCTTTAGCAGTTCATTGCTCTTTTCGGCTTTCTGTCTCATTTTGTGAGCTAATTTCTAAATTTCTTCGTTTTTCGATATTTTGGGTCAAGTTTTCACGCATTGCAGGAAGCTGGGATGCAATTACACTTAGGTGTCTAGCTTCTTCACAGAGAGATTTTACTATTTGTTTTAGCTGGGAGCCACTGTAAGTTTGGAGCTTTTCTATAGTGATTTCGTCAAGTCTAGGGTTTGTGAACTCAGCTTCTCCTGCTTCAATTTTTGCAGGAGAGTCTGGTTCTAAGGAAATTCTAATAAAATTGGATTGGTCTATTTCTCCAGAGATTTTTCTAATTTTTCAGATCTCGTCTAACGTATCCCTGGGTGCGTCTTTGCTGTGGGAAAGTTTATCAAGGTAAGGACATTTGGCTTCTTTATAAGCTTTGCTTGATCTCCTAGAGTGAGAGCTAACTGGAGTTATTATTTTCGGGATTTTTTTGTCGTTGCGGCCAAGCGTGGCTCCGATTTTGAGTTTTAAATTGGTGGTTTCTGTGTCTTTTTTAAGCCTGAACCATTTTTCAACTGTTCCAATCAGTCCTTTACCAAACAAGGTTCCCAGAGATACATTGGAGCTTCCTAACAGTTTGTCGCCTTGATGCAGGGACAATGAAAGTTTGGTCTCAATAGCAACGTCATCGAGCTTGGCCGTTATTACACCTTTTCCCTCAATTTGTTCTTTAACCTCTCCTAGTTCAATCTTTAAGACTGTTTTGCCATTTGGCGCTCCAGTCACATCTTTCAATTCTAACCGTAACTCAAAAAGTTTCTTTTCTTCCATTTTTAACAATTATTTATTTAATATAAATAAGATTTATTAATAGAGAGATTTTGGGATATTAAAGAAAGATGAATTCATTTTCTGCGTCTTCTTCACTCCTTTCCCCTGAGCTTTCTTTCATAGCTTTCATAAATTTCATCATTTGGATTTGCTGCTCTTTTACTATCCATTTTAGCTTTTCATTGCTCAGAGACAGTTTATCAACTGTAATTAAAGTCCCAAAAAATCCTTGGACTACTAAATTTGCAGTCTCTAGGGCTTCTTTTGGAATATTTTTGTCTATAAGTGAAGAAATTAAATTCGAAACCACCAATACTGTCATAGACTTTTTCAAATCTTTTATAAGTGGGACTATTTTTCCATATTCTCCTGATTTTACAAGCCTCGAAAAAGCCAGTCCTAGTGATTCTTCGTCAGCTTCTATATCAAGTCTTAATATTTGATCAATAGTTCTATATAAATCATATATTGAGCTAGAAGAATTCGCTGAAATTTTCTTTAAAAGCATATTCCACCATCGGTTTGCTGAGTTTTTATGAGCTTTTACTGATATTTCTAATGTCGTATTAAAGGCTAAATCAACAACACCACGAGAAATTGCTCTATCAAAAAATTCATCCCATAGCTGAACTGAGTCTAATGAAGGGTATTCTAGCATCTTAAAGCATTGACTTGTATGAGTTAAAGCATCTTTTCTTAAAAAATCTTTTATAACAACTTCCCAAAAAGAATCAAGCAAAGGGATATTACTATGGCTGAGCTTCAGGATCAAATTAAAAGCTTGGTCAAAACCTCCTGCTTCTATTGCTGGCTTGATAAAAGCAAGTGTAGATTTTGCATCTTTGATGGTACCATTATCTATGTAACTGATCATAATTTCAAGTCCTTGTTCAAGTGTCCCAACCCTTAGCAGGCTTTTGATGGATGATTCAAAATCATCAAGATATAAGCGGACTGATAGTTTTCCTATTGATTTTAAGATTTGGGTAGCAATGTCAGATTGTTTGGCTTCAAGAGACCTGAGTTATAAGTTACAATTGGACTAAATCATAAATCAATGGGAGATCTGAATCTATAAGCTCATGTGCTCGTCTTTGGAGGGTAAGTGCAGCTTCTTCAAACTCTTTTAGGTCGATAAGTTCGTTAAGTCTAGATTTTAGGCTCATCAGATATTAATATATGAAACTGTTGATAAAATACTTTTATAATTAAAAAAGAAAAATTTTCATTGGAAATATTTCTAGAGATCCATCCGATGAGTTTGGTGGGGCCTTAAAATTTAGCTTGATAAGAAATATAGTGGAACAGTACAAATAAAATCTATTATTAGCAACTATTGGTGAAAATCAATAGTAATTTAATAATTTCTGCTGCATTCAATGAAATAAAGCGAATCTTGATTTTTGAACATATTATTTAACTTTAAATAATTGAAATATAAAATATTTTAAATTAGATAATAAGAATGTTGAATCATTAGTAGGTGTGTATATTTGGAATTTAAAAGATATAGACAGAAAAGAAAAAATAGAGCAGAATCAATGTAATTTGGGTAGCTGTAGACTCTTCAAGGCTTTTAAATAATATTATCGCTACTTTTGGTCATTCAGCACACAGCCACTATAATCAATATTAGTCCAAAAATATTTTTAGATACCTGATTATTATAATACCACTTGGTCAGCTCAAAAAATCTGCCCCACTAATTGAAGCTGTTTACATGATATTAATATTTGAATCCACTAATTTTAAATATTGTAAATATTTATATAATATCTAGTTCCTTTTAATAATAAATTTTTAATTAAATAATGGAAATCGTTATGCCTTCATTAGATGCAGCAATTTGAAATTCAGAAGAAGAAACTAATGAAGGTAAAATAAGGGCAGAGTCAATGTAAATTTGGATAGGTGCAGACTCAGCAATACTCTTAACTAAAACTATTGTTATTTTGTTGTCATTCAATATGCAGCTTTTATAATCAATATTAGTCCAGCAATAATAACTGATATCTGATATATTGAGCTTTGAATTAAATCTTGCCAAAATATCTATATAGCCACCAGCGGGAAGTGACTGTGCAAGTGAAAAAGATAAATAAATATCTGATCTAATTGATCTTTGGAAATAAGGATAACCACTTGCAGGTATACTAGATGTGCTTCCAACTGGAGTGGCAGCTATGAGAGTTATCCCTTGGGTCAAACTAGAGCCATAATCAATATAATTTTGAGTTGAATCTTGTGTAGCAGCAGCTGTGACACAATCATAGGTGCCTGGCAAAGCTGGAGGAAGTACGTGATATATTATAATTTGTAGAGTTTTGGGTGCAAAACCAGCAAAACTTGTGACGACTAAGGTAGTTGACGAAATTGTACAAGTTGGAGAATGATTATTATCCAGACCATTTATTCCGATAACAGTGCAAATACTTAAATTATAACTTCAAGAAGAATCTAGCCAAAGAGTTATGAAGCCATTTTTCGGGACGCTATTTAAAGTAGCCAGTGATATTGTCATTGTTGAATCCACAGAGTCTGGGCCACATGCTGAGACAGAAGATAAAGAGCAGGTTAGAGATGAACTTGTAATTGATCCTGCAGTGACTGTGACTGTGCCTGTGGCAGCAGTTGTTCCAGAAATAGTGCAATATTGGCCAGCACTATAAATATTAATGGCAAAAATATTGAAATTAACAATATTAAATAGATGATCTACTCCAGCATATCCAGGTGCTCAGAGTCCTGTAACTGCTAGTGATATCATTGTTGGATTGTCATAATTTGTCTCATGACTTTTCCCCATTACAAATCCACCATTCATATAATCATTGCTATTTGAAGCATAATAAGTTTCAGATAATTCTATGCTTCTGAATGTAATTGTAGGCATAAATGCTCTAAAGCCTGTAGGAAGTCCAACTCCTATATAACTATTTGTAAAGAGTTCAGCTGTAGTCAATATTGCGTCATTGACTGCAAAATTAGAAGCTGACGAAATGGCTCAAGAACTTGATGATGTGCCAGAAATCAAAGGATTAGTTACATAATTCGTAAAACTAAAAGGATAAACAGTGCTCTGATATAAGTAATTTTTAATATCTGGATTAATGCTTGTGATATAGTAGAGAGATGATATAGATTTAAATTGATAATAGGGAAAAACTCCCATTGCCAAAAATATATTAATTGCAGGATCCCATGGTCAAAGAGTTCCTAAACCTCTAATTAGAATAATAGTTGGATTTGTTATTTGGACTAGATATGCTTGCACAGGTGAGATTAATGATGAATATAATGGGATACTGCTTCCAGCTGCTAAGCCAGTTCCAAGATCGCCACCGTTATCAATTTGAATTTCAAGCTGAAAGATAGGCTCAGCAGAACTGAAATCAATAGTCATTATTTTAGCTCTAAATGCACACATGAGTGGGATACCTGCTTCATTATTTGCATTACATAATGGCATAGAAAATATATCAACTCCATTATAATCTTTATTCAATACAGAGTAAACTGAGCTCCCAATTTCTTTTACAGATTCTGTTAATGATACAGCCCAGCATTCATAAAACGTGCCTAAATTAGAAGAAACATATGGCAGAGCAACATTCCTATGCATAGCAGCTATGTAATAGTTGCCTGGAGTAGGAGCAATCATAAATGAGATAAATATTTTATTGTCATTTGTTCTGGAAAATTTATTGTTTTGTAGAAAAGTAAAAGGTGCACTGGATCTCAGTTGACTATCCAATTCATATCCATAAAAGTCGTACCCAATATATGGCCGAGTAAATGAAAGCGAATTGGCTAGAGGAAGGTGAATTACTGTAGAAGTGGATACGGATCAAGTAACCGCTATATTTGACTTAAAAGCTCAGTATAAATCATTATTTATATCAGCTCCATTCAAATAATTAGGCATAAAAGAATCAGAATTACCAAGAAGAGGATACGGGTTACTTATATCTCTGTATGCATGAAATTTGAAATGCTGATATAAAAGATTAGTGCTGCTAAGAGTCCACCTAAAAATATCTGTTGTACTGTCAATGAAATAGCTTCCTTGGCTGGTTCTAATCATAGAAATGCTAGGAGAATGTGAATTAAAATAAGCCAATAATGCTAACATAATAACTCCTGCTGGCTGCCTATTTTCAAAATATATCCTAACGTCATTATTGCTGAAAAAACTGCATGAAGCTCCTTTTATATACAGCATTAAGTGGCATTTATTGTATGATGATGAAGAAGAACCATCAAGATCTGACCACCATGTCTCTCAAATATCAACATTGCTGAATATAATTTATGCATATCCACCTGCTGGGATATCGTTAGAAGTTACAAAGACTACCTTTGTAAAAATAGTCATTCCGAAAGCAACATCAGAAGCTGACATATCACTTATTGGAATCCATGATGCTATTGTAATTAAACCTTCAGAAGGAGTGTTTGGGCCATTTCCTGTATATTGAGCTAGTAAAGTTGAAGTTCCCCATCGCCATATTTTGACTATTCAGTTATTATTATTTGCTAAAATTTTGTATCTCGGAAATATAAAAGATGAAATACGAATCTTGACTGTTGAGGCACTTGACAGTAAAACATCTTGAGAAATTCCATAAATATAAATGCTATTACTTGATGATGTAGTGTATTGAGGACCAGTTGTCGAGCTACTTGCTGCTGCTAATGTGCAAGGTAGGCTATGGTCTTTATTTGGGCCATAGACCAAATTATTTGCATTAAAAATATCAATAGAAGTGCATGTAAAAGATAAAGAAACTGTATAATCTACAGCAGGGATAATTTCGATAAAATCATATTTTCAAAGGCTGTTAATTATTACAAAAGTAAAATAAAAATCGTCACTCATTCCAATCATTGGATTTGGGTTCTGATTTGATACAGTAAGAACTGAATTTGAGATTACACTTTTAATAGCAATAAAGCCGAAATGATAATTTACATCATAAATTTTTCCTGTTGATGATGATCTAGTTATAAGAGAAAAAGGCCCATAATTGCCAGCAGAAAGGGGCAAAGTAATTGTGGTAGAACTTGTCAAAGAGATGTCTTTATCTGCTCCAAAATCTGAAGAAATGGATAAAGGGCCTCCACTGATGCTATTTGGTAGATTTATTATGAGAACTCCACCAGATAGTTTGGTACTGGTCCTGAAAGTAAATGTAAACGTTACGATCGAGCCTGCGTTGCTTTGAGAAGCTTGAATAGGATTGCTTACTCAGGAGTCTTTTGGCCATGTAATTCTACCCGGATTGAGAGGAGAATTTTTATGGTCAAATGAAAAGCAAGCTGATAGTGAAAGAAGTGTAATGAAGATTATAAAAACTCTCATTAATTTTTGTTTTGATATGGTTTTCTAATGAAGAACTGTCGAGAAAAATTGTAGATGAATTAAATATGACTGTAAATTCTCTGCAATTGATAAACTGAAGCATAATTTCTGTATTAATTCTATTATTTGTGTAAAATAATATCAGTCAAAATTTATACAAAATTTTTATGATGAATAATAATCTTATTTCTTTGAGAGTTCAATAAATTCTTAATCTAAATCGAGATTTAATAGCAATATCTTTGATTAGTTTAGAAATTATCCTAATCATGTAAAAAAATTAGATTAATATAATTTTAGACTTCTAAAAGTCACTATAGCTCTTGGCTCATTTATTGAAATATTTAATTTATGCAAATAAAGAGTAGAGTGCTTTAAAATATTTCATTAGGTTTATATAATTAAGATCACTTATTATGCTTGCACATTTTGGCTTTCTTCATTTCACTTCGCTATAGCTTGTCTAACAGGCTCATGCACTTCTCTGACAGCATCAATTCTACCTATTTCTTCGCTCCATCTTACCAAGTTTGTATATCTGCTGAAATCAAAATTTTCCAATTCTAACTGGCTCAGATTGCAATATAATAAAATATCAGAAACTGTTGGCTGAGCAGTTCTAGCTATATATCTTTCTTTTGCCAAAACAGCATCAATTGATGCAAGGAAACTTTCTAATGATGCTGATAATTCTGCTACTTTTTTAGGTGAAGGTGCTGGTTGTTGGAAGAATTTTGGCAAAACGATTTTATTGTAGGTATAAGTAGAAATCACTTTGATTGTATTGGTATCATGCCAATGCAATGAAGCGTTCACTTTTGCTCTGGCTTGGATATCGGCTGGAAACCATTGAGAATCTATATGAAAGGCTTCTGCTAAATAGTAAATAATAGCACTGCTTTCACCGAGACCAAAAGATCCATGAGAAATTGCTGGGACTTGGCCATATGGATTAATGGCAAGAAACTCTGGAGACTTTTGCTCGTGCTTTAACAAATCGACTTGGACGAATTCATTCGGAATGTTATGAATCTTGCAAAAAATCATCACTGCTCGGGTAGGCGGGGAAAATACTGTACCGTGAATCCTAAGAGTGTCTGACATAATTAATATGATTAATAATATAGTGTTTAAAGTGTGCAATATATATAACTTCAAAAGTGAATTAATAGTAGCAATAACAAAACAGCTAAAAGTCTGAATAAAAACTTCAGGAGACGTTAAAGCTGCAAGTGATTTAAATTAGCCCTTCTAAAAAATTTATAATGATAAAATATTAAAATAAGGCAGTTATTTTATGAATTCATTGGATATCATTACATTTTTGAAACTCAAAGCACTTTCGATGAACTGGATTTTTGCAATTGTTGCAGCAATATTCAGTACTGCTTCTTCTCTTGTTCTCAATTGTTGAATTTTCTCAACAATAACTACATCTTTAATTGTCCATTCATTTTTCTAGAGATATTTTATCTCTTTTTGGCTCATTTCTGAATCCTTTGCTAATCGGTCTGACAATATACGTCTGAATTTTTCATGAGTCAAAGTTGATGCTAATCTTCTGATGCGTAATACTTGTAGATTGTATAAGAATTTGTAATTGCTACATCAAAAAGTAAAAGAAACAAGATTTCTATCATTTTATTGATTTGCGATGAGTATTATAAGTTTGAATTAGTTAGTCAAAATAATCAACTCCACCGATTCCTAAAGTATATTTAGATGCTATTACTGGCTTATCAATTTTCTTTTTCAACTCTCTTTATAGATTTTAATTCAGTTTCCTCTATATTTGATAATAAAAATATTATCTTTTAATCATACCAGGGGTAATACAGAAAATCTCCTTTCAAAAAAGATTGTGTTTTACATCTTTTGCTGATATGGCTTATTGATAGTCCTTTTCTGTTCTTATTTTTTGTACTAGTTGCTGCAAAGCCCATATTTGAAATGGAAGGAAACAGATCAATACTCAAATATGGATTGATCAAAAGACAAATAAAATCTGTTTGAATTTTCTTGAAAACTTTCAACAAGCTTTTGTACAACTATAATAGCTGAATATTTATTGCTTTGTGTTTTACGAGGAATATATCAAAGATTAGCATATATCCTGTATTTGAATCACAAAGGACAAATACTTTGAAGCTTCATATTATGGGTTTAGCTGACATATATTGTACTGCTCGTTGGCCTTTGAACTTTATTATTGATTCGTTCAATAGAAATAAACTTTCCAAGAGAATAGTTAATCTTGCATTTTTACAAATCATTGAAAGTAAAGGCTATAATTTTTAAAACTGGCTAGCCTCAAAATCTTGATGAGATGATATGTGAATCATTAGATTTATTGCTTGAAAGCTTCTAGATTTCATTATTCAAGATATTACTTTATTTTGATAAAGAGGCGCAGTTAACCAGTAATCTGTTTGTTTTGGAGCTATTATTAGGCCTATCATAATAACTATCCCCAAGTCATTTTTCAAATTCTCTTCTTATGACTGGTATCATATCTTTTATTCTTGTCATTTGCTTTGGATTTCCTTTTGACTGCATTTCTGCATATGAATTCGAATTTTTTACAATTTCATCTATGATTCCTTCATAGAAAAAACTCCTGAATATGAATATAAGAGTTTTATTATTTGACTGAGGCAAATTTAGATGAGGATCCATTGAAGGAATATTATCTCTTCTGCTAAATTTTGTGATATAAGCCCTCTTCTTGATAAATTTCTTTATGAAAGTATCTTCTTCACTATCTTCGTCGTTTTTATCTTCTTCACTTGAGTAAGTTGCATCAGAAGAGGAGACGGATACTTCTTCTGCTTCTTTCCCAATCATGCCATCCTCACTTTCCATTTCAAAACCTTTCTTCTACATAATTTATATATTATTTCCATTTAGATTGATATAGAATTTTACAGTAGTATTTTTGCAGTAACACTTGGCAGGACTAGCGTTAAGGGCATATGTAAAAATTATAATTATTTTGAAGCTCTATTTAGATGAATAAATAGGGACAATTAAATTACTCATAGTTATATTAAAATTCCATCTTTAAAAAATTAACCACTCATGGGTGAATCACAATAAAATATTTGAAGAATTCTTATGAGCTCATTCTTAAGTTCATCATTATCATAAATATATAAAGTATCCAGCCTTTAACAATTACACCTCTTTCAAAATAGCTTATTTGATTAATTTTTATCAGATTTGTTAAGTTTTTGATATCAACTATTTTAATCTCTAAAATTATGTTAAATATTGATTTAATAGACAGAGTAACAATTATTTCAAGTTTAAAGCACCCCAAGCCTGATTCTACTATGCTTTTAAATTAAAGACTAGTAATTTCAAAAAAACCTTATTAAGCATCCGCTTAATGCTAAAAGTAACTGCCTTGAGCGTACAAAATTTAAATAAAAACAATAACAGTCCTTCTGATAATAAGAGCTTTGATTGATATTATATGGTTTCAGTGGAACATCTATATGCTCATAATAGTGATCAATAACTGTGAATGAGCATTACTATTTAAACCAATTCACTTAAGAATTAATGTTAATTTCTTATTAAACCCAGATCTTTTTTATATGCTTTTTCATTTTTTCAAAATGTTTCAATGCCTTATAATGAAAATCTTCCCTTTCTCTTCTTGAATCAGTCTGAAACATCCGTTGTAAATACGTGATTAAAATCTTTATCCATTTGATAATATTAGATTCTGGGCCTTCAATTAATCTTTCTTCAGCCTTTCTCCATTCTTGTGTATCATTCAACTTTATGGCCACATTAAGTATATTTTTTGGCACAGCCCTAGGGTTCACATTTCATAATCTCGGAACTGCATTTTCTTTGTTGAAAAACTCTTCGACATCCTTTCTTGTTGGGAATTCTTCGGTGAGCATTAAAATTTCATAGAAAATAGAAAGGACAAACAATGTATTTTGATCTTCATAATTTAGAATTCTGAAATCTATCTCACTTACAGCAACCCCAGCAAAGTGTAGATCTTTGGTTAGGTTTGGATTATGGTACTCAGAGATTTCGCGTTCAATTTCACTTAGCTTATTGTCATGGTGGGCTATAAGTCCATCTCACACTGGGAGAATAGCTTCTTTTAGGTTCCTGCGAACCTGACTATTGATTCCTCACAGATTTATAAAGGTAGTTGTAGGGTGTCGGATGAATGGCAAAATGTGATAGCGAAAAAGATCTGTTTGAATATTGTTGAAGCTTATGGTTGATGACATTTTATAAGATTCTATAAATAATCTTTATTATTTAAATGTAAAAAATTATTTTTTTTAAATCTAAGCAGAAGATTTAGGCTTAGATTGAGATTTTGTATTTTAAATAAAAGTATACTTGCTAATACACATTAGCTGAATCTACAGTTAATTTTAGCTCAGTTTATTCCCAATTTACCTTAGCCATCAATTCTGGATTTTACGTCAAGAGGGCAAATTGCTCACATCGCCATTTTTTAGCACTCCTAGGTGGAATAAATGTAAAATAAAAACTATCAGAGTTCCCAAACACAAAAAGTTGTCCAGAAGTACCAGTGCCTCTTTTTAATAGAGACACAGCCGAAAAGGTAGTTTGCATCATAGATTTGTTCCGTTAATGATGTTCGGGTTATTAGAGCAAAGGGTCCATAATTGCCAGCAGCAGATGGCAAAGTGATTGAAGAATTGATCAAAGTGATATCTTCGTCTACAAAAAAATCTGAGGAAATTAACAAAAAGGCCTCCACTTATTTCAGTGGGTAAATTTATTTCAAGGATGCCACCAGAGAGATTAGTGCTGACTCTAAAGGTAAATGTAAATTTGACAACTGAGCCTGCGTTGCTTTGAGAAACCTGAATTGGGTTAATTACTCAAGTGTCTTGTGGCCATGACATTCTGCCAGGATTAAGCTTGTGAAATTTATTTTCTAATGGAATTTCAGCTGTAATATAATTAAAGCTGTAAGTCCAATCAAAGTTTTCATAATAAACTTTTAGAAGCTGTTTTACTATTTATTATGCAGAATCAATATAATTATAATATTCACAATAAGAATTACTCGATTAACTACTTATGTTTAAGCAGAAAGAAACTTCTGCCCTCACTTTTAGATGAAATCAGTGGAAGTTTGCGCTCATCCGTAAAGCTCTCATCACTAATTCCAGTTTCTTCTTCAGCCTTGCTTATCCCTAATGCGTTTTTCTTAACATTAATTAAGCTGTTTTCAATCCTTTTCATTTCTTTAATCAAATCTTTTTTTCCTTCGATTTTTGGTAAAATCGGCACTGAAGCGAAATTTAGCATTCTTGGCTTGTGTTGCTTAGACTTCATAAATGCTCTCGGCGACTTTGTTTTAATAGCGCTTTCTTCATCAATTGTCTGCTGGTTTCTATATGTGCTTACATCTGATGATGTTTTTTCAAAGGATTCTTCATCAGATTTACCGACTAAATCTTCAGTATTTTCTACACTATTAAACTTCACCTCATTTATCTGAAATCTCTGTACAAATGCATCATATTCTTCTTTCAACGACACTTTCTGTTTCGGTATATTCTGAAACTTATGCAGCAGTATTATCTTCACTAAATCAGAAAAATTCTTAATATCAGCAATATTTGGCACTATCAAGCCTTTTTCATTTTCTCTTAATTTTGCTATTAAAAGGATTTGCTGCTCCATAGTCATGCTTTTTGAGTCAATTATTGTCGAAATCTCTTTATCTGCAGCTGTAGCATTAATTAAAAGACCTGATAATGCTTCTAATGTAGTAGTCAGCTGCTTTTTTAAGTTCCTATGGGCTGATACTGAAAGTTGGCTTAGGTTTACAATAGCGGAAAGCTGCCCTGAATATTGATCTCTGCAATCTTTTAAGTATTGATATATAGTTTCATTGTCCAAAAAGTATCTCATAATAGTATTTTCTAATATTCCTGACACAAAGCTCTGGGCAATTGTAGGAAATCCTGGGAATATTGCTAGGTACATATCTTGGAGGTCGGTTTTGTTGAGATTTTGGAATTTGATAGAGGAAATAGTTTCTTCAGGCTTTAAAGAGAAATCTCGTGTAATTGGGGCAGAGGCAAAAGAGCTTGCTTTTCTTTTATTTGAGTTTGCGGGGAGGATTATAACGGTGTTTCTTTTATCATTTTTAGGTCTTGGAGTGGATTCAGTTTGGGCATCTTTGAACATTGAAGGGATATGCAAAATGTACTCTTGAAGGACTTCAGGATGTCCATAGCATTGTTCTTTGATAAGTTCCAGCTGTTTTTTTACTCGTCAAGCAAGCTGATAAAAAAATTTCAAGGAAAAAACAATTATTTGCTCATATTTTGCAATTAATTCTTCTTTAGACACTGAATTTATTGTATCTAAAGAAACTAACAATCCTGTATAAGTTTCTACTTCAAAGGTCTCATTTTTCGTTAATTTTTTGGTTCTTGACCTAAGTTCTTGAATATTCCCACTAAGCTCTGGGTCTTCTTTCAGCTCAGACAACTCAAAAGCAGTTTGATCACAAATTTGTCTAAGCTCATACTGGTCTGCTGCAAGCCCAATAAACCGGATTTGAAGTCTAGATTCCATTGACATCATGTTTTCGAAAGCTTTGAGAATATCTTTTGGGGAGAATTTATCCACTTTTTCTGGACTGATTGACAAACATTTGGATTCTTTAATTATTTTTTTTATTTTTTCAAATATTTCAGAGTAATATTCCAGTTGATTTGCATAGCTTTGTTTATGCTGCTTTTCTTGGTCGAATTCAGTTAGTAGTTTGCCATACTCAGATTTAAGCATTTCATTTTTCATTTCGTTTTCTTCCAATCCTATTGCTGATTCAGCGACTCTATGAACTAAAGTTTCTACCTCTTTCTTAAGATGTGCCCCTTTAGATCTGATTCCTTCAATTTTTTGCATTCTGCTCGTCGACTGTTTTTTAATTTCTGTCTTCAATTTCACTACATTATCATTTGCTTTAATCAACTCATTTTTTGCCCTAGCTGTAGTATCCTCAATCGGGCCTGTATATTTATCAATCCCTTTATTCATAGCTTTACAGTCAAGAAATCTTTCTCTTTGATAAATATAGTCCTCTTTTTCTTTCTTTTGCATACTTTCTAATTGTTCTGTTGTGCGTCTTTCCTGAGTAATTTGTAGTTCTACTTTATTAATTTCGTCCTTAAGCCTTTCTATCAATTCTTGCTGTTCAGAAACATAGACCTGGTTCTTAGAATACAGCGTGCTTTGCATATCTTTTAAAGATCCTGATACAAAACTGAGACTTGGGGACATCTCAGATGCGTCAGTTGCTTTCTTTTTAAGAAACTTCGCTGTAGTCTTAAGGTCTCCTAGTATTTGAAGCTTTTTTTTGTTGTGATAGTGTATTTGGTTGTATAGTTTTTTCAGTTTGACGATCTCTTTTTCTTCAGTTTTCTGCTCAGATGTGTTTACCTTTAGAGACTTTTCAAATTCTTGCATTAGGCTTTCTTCTTCTTTTTTCAGTCGAGACTCTCGTTCTTTTTGAAGATAGGTTTTATTGGCATTTTCTGTCTGAGAAAAGAGGATATCAGGTCTAAACAAACCAATATTGCTCATGATTATAATGGTAAAAAAATAGAAACTTTAGATATGCTATAATATTTATGAATAGTGTCTAGATTTTTTAAGCCAAAGTCCCAATATCCAGATTAATTTAAATAAAGCAAGCTTGTGGAATCATTTATATAAAAACGATATAAATTTGAACTAAAATTAAGTAGATTTTTTAATAGTGAATGCTAATTTTAAATAATATTTTTAATAATTTAATAAAAAGAAGTATTAATTTAAATCGAATAATAAATAGACTCTATGTCGCTTGAGACTTTGGATTTTCGCATATAATTCTAATTAATGATAAATTATATTACAGTGGCTAATTTTTCTCGTTTTGCTAAAATAATGATACCCGTATAAACCCTTATTATGGAGCCTATTAGAAAAAGAATTCATAAATCAAAAGCATTTATTTTTGGTATATTGTTTCTTGGAGGCTCTCTTTATTGAATATTTGCGGTTTATATTGATTTATATAGTTCAGAACCTTCGAAAATCAGCAATTCCATACTGTCGACAGAATTCATGGATACTTTCTTTTTTAATACAACTGAACAAGAAGAAGCATCCGATAAGAATGGAAATATAAGCATTGAAAATCCTCAGATAGAAGATATAAATTCTAACAAAAATAGCTCATTAAGCAATAATGAAACAGCAGCTACTGGCCCAAATTTAAGTGATAATTCATGACTCAGCCAAATTAAAAGTATCTCTAAATCAGAAATATACGAAAATATAATTTCTTTACCTTTATCTCCAAGCATAACTATAAAAAATTCCAATATTTCTTGTAACCCTCCGATATTTAGTTATAAACCTACTCAAATCGCCTTAAAATTCCCTTATGCGAAACGAAAATTTAGCTGTGGGGAGGAGGATGATATTTTTATAATTCAAGACAATAATATTACCATAAATTGCGAAAAAGATGAAGTAGCACAAATAAGCTTGGGGACAGATCCTGAGGATGAACTTCTTGAAAGTCCTATTGCTCCAAAATGAAAAGCTTATCGGGGCACTCAAGATATAGGAAAAACTGAATTTGGGTTTACTAAATGTGGGAAGGATAAGAGACAAGGATTTCTTCATAATAAATTTTCTAAATCTGCTTCTAAAAGAGCCCAAGAAAGAAGAAGATTAATGGAGGAGAAGGTAAAAATGGCAGAGCCTTCAAAGCCTTTGACTGTTTTAGTGATAGTTTTTGACTCTGTGTCAAGGCAGCATTTTTACCGAACGTTAACTGAAACAACTAGTTTTATGAATAATAGCATTGTGTCTGGAGCATTTTCGAAGGATTTTGCGATATACGATTTTCAAATTGAGCACTCAATATATATAAACACAATGTCAAATATTGTCCCTTTGCTACTCGGAAAACCTGAAGAAGATGCCAAATCAAAGGTAAAAGGCTTGAAGTTAGAGGATAAGTATCAGGAAGATTTTGCGAAAAATCAAAAAGATGCAATTTGGAAATATTATGAAAAATTTGGATTTGTTACTATGTTTGGCTGGGAAAACAGATCAGGATGGCTATCAAAGATTATAGGTAGAAAAGTTCTAGCAGATCATGTTGTAAATAATTTATATAGCTCAGCAGAAAAATTAGTAGGGCTCTGCTTAGGATGCTTAAAAGAGATGTGTATAGGTAAGCATTATTCTCACCAATATTTATTCAATTACACAAAAGAATTTCTAGAAAATTACAAAGGCCATCACAAATTTGCATATAATCACTATGATACTGGGCATGAGGATACAGGCTCAGTCATAAAAACAGCAGACAGCGATTTAGTGGCTCTTCTAAGCGATATTTTAGACTTACACTCTAAAAATAACGAAGAATTAGCACTATTTTTAACCTCAGATCATGGTTTAGGTGTAGGCATTTGAAGCAGGAATGAAGAAGGCATAATGGAACATTTACTTCCCTTCAATTTTCTAATAGCAAGTAAAAGTCTAATAGGAAAACTCGGCCCAGACACTCATGAAATCCTCCTCCACAACACCCAGCATTTAACCAGCAAGCAAGATTCTCATTTATCATTAAAACATTTAGCTTATGCTCCTTATAAACAAATTACAAAAAAATCTCAAGAATACAAAAATTTAAAAAATGACAAGTCTGCTTTGTCTTTATTTTTAGAAAAAATTAAAGATAATAGAAATTGTAAAGATATAGGAAGCGGCTTGGAATGGTGCGCTTGTTTGGAGTATAAAGAAATTAGCCTTGAAGATTATAAGAGTTTAGCTGAAAGAATTGCAGATCAAGGAGCCATAGAAATTAATAAAAAACACAGAAAAGAAAGGGTCACTTATTATTGTGCTACTATTGAGGTTGGAAATGTTATTGAGATTAAGCATGAAGGTATAGAAGATGTGAAAGGAAAATATACAGGAATTTATAAAGTAACTTTTTCTGAAAAAAATCACCCAAATTATATGCTGACTGTAATAGCTGTAGTGCTACCAAGCGATGAAGCTAGAAATTATGAAGAAGAAGGCTACTGGTATACAGGATATGAAGCTATAAACACAGATTTTAATGGAAAATTACTGTCTGTTCGACCTATACAGCTGATAAGGGCTGATGAGCATGAAGATTACTGTCTTGAATGACTATCAAGTTTTCGCTGGTGGAAGCGGTTTTGTCTATGTACAAGCTCAAAAGACTATAATATTACGTCAACTCCTTCACAAAAAGAAAAGAATTTCTATGAAAAATTACTAAAAATTCCTTATATTGTAATTGGAGAAAGCGGAAAATCTTGTAATGAAGCATGTAATAAAGAAAGCAGGTTCTGTCAAAAATGGGGGCTGGAAATAACAAATAATATTCAGCTTTTAAAAGAGCCTTGAAAAAACGCGATAAATTCTTATAAGATACTTATTGATGGAGAATATAAGTGGCTTAAAGATTTTAAAATTCAAGGAATAGAACCTGGAGATGTACCTGGTCTGAAACACCTTAACGGAACCTATAGATTTATCCAAGGAGAGTGAGACAACTTAAGCTGCAATTATGAGCAAGAAGGTGTTAGGCCAATATGCTCATGCTCTACACACAAAATAGAAATCTCATAATTACATTAAAGTATTATAAGATTTAAATATTTTTTTAAATAATTTTGAAAGATAATCCCATTTTTTAAAAAGTTATCATATGGAAACAGTCCTATAATTTCAGCGTTTCGTTCTCAATTAAATTATATGAATTTATAAAATCATAACATAATCTAATTATTTGATTATTTCGCTTGAATCAATCTCATAAATTTTGACTGTATCATAAGCTTCTTTGATTTATGTATATACTTCTCAGCTGTAATTTCTCCATCCATAAACTGTTTTCTCAAATCTTGCAGCTCCTGGTTCACCACTGTCTCTTTTCTCTTCAAATCTTCAATAACCCCTTGCTGGTCCACTCTCCCTGAAATCTGTTGACTTTCATTCACCAGTCTGCCAAACTGTTTTGTGAGATCATCAATTTCACTAATTTTGCTTCTATTTTCATTAATGATTTTATCTATTTCTGTCTTTTTTGATAAAATAAATTCTGTCTTCTCTATAACCTCATTTAAAAGCTTATCCCTTTCTTCTGTAAGGTCAATCGCTTTTTGAACCCTTGTATATACGACATCTCTCATATCTTCTTCATCTTCTACAGGCATTGGATTTTTACGTAAAATTTCAGTGAAGTTAGGCAAATATTCTTGTTGAGGAGGTATTACACGTGGAGGATCTTTCATAAATGCAGAATGGATATTTTGGATGACTGCAAGAAGAGGGGTTCTAGATGTCCAAATTTTTTCTTCTGGGTAATTAATTTTGAAATTTTCACCAATTAGGGCATGCTCAACTGGAGAGGCTACAAAAATACCAGGAGGAGAGGAGGGGAATTGTTTTGGGAAATAAACAGAAATATATAACGCACCCATTTGGAGCTGTAGTAAAATTTCGTAGCTTCCGTTTTGGCCTTGCCTAATTTCTGGGTAGCGCTGCCTGATTTGTGCCATGGCCTGATGCTCATTGCTGATAGTCCCTGGATAAGCCATTTATAAAGCTAAATTATATTTATATTGTAATCTAGTAGACCAAAATATTATTTTCCTTAAAATTGGTAATACAGCTGTCTATTGTAATAGAAACTCTTTTGAAATTAAAAAGCATTATTTATACAAATTATGATGCATTAATTAAAACACTCTGCAAGTAGAAGGCTGTTTTTCGCTGTTCTTTACCTGTTTACTCAAGCTTTTCAGCTTCCCCATGATTTTTTTCCTGTCTCTCGCTCCCTCAATCCCTATTTCTTCTTTTAGCACTTTTTCATTTATGATAAACTTTGAACTCATCTGTTCAACTAAAAATTCCAATTCATCATAGCCTGCTTCATAAAATTTTTCAAATAAATTCCCCAATTTCAATGATTCCAGCATTTCTTTTAATGTTAAATCATCATGCTCTATTTTCGGGAAAATGCAACATTTCCAGAACGTGGACTCAATAATGATGCTTTCATTTACATATGAATTATTTAAAAAGTCATTTGGGGAATTTTTTGCTTTTTCTAGCATTAAAAGAAGCCTTTTTTGATGTCCTGGCTTAGAAATTCCAATATTTTTTAGCATATCTGCAGTTAGTGGCAAAGGTGTACTCATTTGACTTATTAAGCTGTCAAAATCATCAAATCCTGCGTTTACTAAATTTGAAAAATAAATGTCAAGCTTAATGCTTATCAGAAATTCGTAAAGTTTGTCGTTTTCTTTAACCAAAATAGAAATTTCGCGGCTCCCTGGAAGAGAAATTGATTTTTGGTTAGCCCCAAGAGTGGTGTCAGCTGTTCCACAAGATTTAAGGTACTTTGAAAAAGGGGTCGCTGGGCTGGAATAAATCTTATTTGAAGGACTCATGGCAATAGAAGCTAAAGAGGACTGGTATTGTAGAGATGGCAAGCTTGAAATATCTTCTTCGCTAGACCTGGCTTCCCTTATGGCACAAAGTCCTGTATTAGCATCATACTCCACATTTTCGCTCCAATCGTCTAAGATTTGTTTAATTTTTTGTGTCTTAGTCAGGCTTGAAGGAGTATTTCCTTGCTTATCTTTTATATCAGGATTTGCCCCATGAGAAAGCAAAAGCTTGATAATTTCTAAATGACCGTTTTCTGCTGCAATGTGCAAAGGAGACTGGCCTAATTGAAAATTCAAAGCGTTTGCCTCAGCGTAATTTTGTAGTAAAATATTGACTGTTTTGGCATCTCCTCTATACGTAGCGTTGTGCAGAGGAGTTTCGCCTTCTAGATTTGCATTTTTAGGGTCTGCCCCGTGGCTTAAAAGGAGCTTGACGGTATCATACTCAAAATTATCTGCTGCTATGTGCAGTGGGGTTTCCCCTAGGTTGTTTGGAATATTTGGATTGGCTCCTAAATGCAAGAGAAATTCTGTTTTTTTATAGTTATTTGACATTACTGATGAAAAAAGCTGTGTAGAGCCTAGGCGGCTGTCCTGACGGTTCAAATATTCTGGATCAGATTTAATTAGTTCTCTGATGGAAGCAAATTCTTCAGAGGACTCGTTTACAGGACTGTTATCATTGTTTGTGATTTCTTCATTTTCAAGAGACTGCATTTTATATTAAAACGATAAATAATGAAGGCATCAAGGATAAAAAATGCTAGATTATTAATAAATATAATAAGAAAGCCAACAAAATTGTAGCTATGATGGAGGATTTATTAAGTATTTTAATGTCTTCTTGATAATTTTTCTTTGTTGTGAGGAGAAAATTGGAATTTAGGTGCTTTGGAGATTTGGCAAATAGCTTGCCGTAAGAATTGAAAAATGGCTTGATGTTTATAACTCGGGTGACTATAGACTGTTTTCTTAATTTTGCCTCAGAGTTTCCTATGCTTTTTCGTATATTTTGTATATGAAATTCGCAATCTTTAATATCTTTTTTTATAATTGAAATATTTTCTTTTGTTTTTAATTTATTTTCAGAAATTTGTAAAGATTTAAGCTGAAGCTTTTTTATTTTTTCTGTCTCTTGCTTATTTTTAGCTGTTATACTAATATACTTATTGTGTAAAGATGCATTTTGAGCTCTCAAAGCTAACAATTTTTCATTTGACTGAAAAATATATGAGTTAATGCATCTGATTTCATAATTAATTTGAGCAAGCTTTTTTTCGTATAATAAAGCATGCTCTTTGATTCTATATCTTAATAAATTTGCATTATCAAAATTTAATATTTGTTTTCCTTTTAATTTTTCAATTTTTTGTATATCTTCTTTTATTTTTTTGGTTATATTTCTGATTATTGATCATTTTTTCAAATCGTTTCAATATTGAATGTGCCAATAGGAATAATCCAATCTTTTTCTCATTATAATTAATATAGAAATACCAATTTTTCGGGCACCAAATTCACGGATTTTTATGATTCCGTTTATCTCTTTTCATCTCAAAAACGAAATTTCAATTTTTTTAAGAAGAGCAGAAAATACAATTTTTGCAGCTTTTAGCTTATCTTTAGAAGCGTAAATTTTGGAAATTTTTGATAATTTTTGATATAAAGTAATATTTTTTCATTGCTTTAGCACATTAGAGGCTACAGATTTTTCTAACTTCAGTTGACTTGTGCTTAATTTTCTAGATCAGATTTTATGTGATTGGGATTTTAATAGATTCTGTGTGTAAATTTCATTTTCTTCAGCCATTAAATTTATTTTTAATCTTAAAAATGCATGGGCTATAAGACTGCTTTGGTAAGTTTTGAGAAAATTGATAATATTTAACAAATTGATAGCATAAAATTTTTCATAATTATTCTTTTCACTAAATAAATAATTTTTCAGACTATCAAAAGCTAGCTTTAGCATTAAATTGCATTTTATATTTAATTTCTCTGCTACATTTCTTATTTTTTGTTTCTTAATCATTCCTCTCTCATTTTCTGTATAAAATGATTCTATTATTTCATTTGATTTTTGCATTGTATAAATTCTTATCAATAAAAACGACTCTGACTGATTTTTTCTCTCATAAATCTTTTCGATTCTTTGAATAATTTTTATGATATTATATATAAGCAGCTTTTTATTCTGAAAATATTCTTTTTCTTCTATTTTTTCCATCATAATTGTTGCTTTCAGCTTGTGGAAAAATATAAATTTATTTGTTCATTTTTTAAGTAATTCTCATTTGCATAGAAATAAAATTCCATAATTAATTTTTGATAAAGCTTGATACTTATACTCTCTATTTTCATCCTTCTGAATATAAAAACTTTTATGCAGCTGAAATTTCTGCTTATTCCTTAATTTTGCTTCAATTAAATTAGCCCCTAGCTTTATCCTCGTCATCCTCATTTTTTTCAATTCCAATTTGAATGCTCATCAAATAAAATAATCCACAACCCTACAATCTTTAAAATAATTTCTCTCTTTATTTACATCTTCTATCATTTTATTTTTCGCAATAACTTGTAAAGATTTTAAAACCTCTTTCCTTCTAACTATCGCTATCAAATATTTTAATGCAACTTCTTTATATTTCTCCGCTGAATTTCTATCTTTTTCTGCCTTTAAATTAGTCTTCTTTATTTTCCCTAATCCTTTTTTTATCCTGCTATTTCTTCTATTTTCCAAAAATTCAAATAATTTAATTGCAGCTCGGTTAAATTTCTGGGTATTCAAAATTTCTTCCTCTGAAGACTCATTTGAATTTAAACTGCTTATATCAAAAGTAGTTGTGTTATCAGTAGAGCTTTCAAAAGGAAATACTTCTCTTTCCCCTAAAATATTCCAAGTAATGACCGTAGTAAATCTTTTGATTTCTTCATTTTGGAGGATTTGGTATTTTTCTATATTTTCTTTCAAAATTGGACCGAATCGGTACCCGAAGTTAGGGTTCAGTTCTGGGGATAAAGGGTTTTCTCCGTTTAATAAGGAATCAATATATTTCGCATAGTTGTCTGCGTCAAAATCTTCTATTCTTTTATCATAAAATAGTTCTTCAATGTAGTTTCTTATCGATTCTAGCAGATGAGGAGAGTTCGTGAATAAGTTTCGCAGGGTATCATCGAGCTGTTTTTTCTTGTTGATAAAGATTTGAATATCGCTGATTTCATTTTCAAAGACTTCATATAGCATTTCTTTAATTTCAGCTTCCATTTTATATAAAATATGCTATTTTTCATAGTTTTTCTCCCAACAAGACATTAAACCCTAGATTTATAGCAAAAATATGATGCTTTACTAAAGGAATGTCCTCTAATTGCACTCAAAGCACATTTTTGATATTTTTAATAATAAGTTTTACATTATTATTGAAGATAAAAACCTAAATCTTTTAAATGATATATAAATGGACTACAGAAATAACCCAAACGAAAGATTGCTAGGGGCTTCTCCTTACCCTCTAGTAAACTGTGCTTACACATTAGGAACTCCAGAAGAAGCTCGGTCAGAAACATTTTGGCAGATGCTTACGAAGATTGCGTGTCCTTTTTTTGCGACAAAAACTTTTATTTCCTTTATCACAATCTTTCAAATTGTTTTATATTTCATTTCAGTCGCTTATGATCCTAGTGAAGAATCATTATTTCGGCCTTCTTATGAAGCATTAAACGATCTAGGTGAAAGAAATGCTACGAAGTTGCAGAAATTCCAAATTTGGAGATGGATTACTCCAGTTTTATTGCACGCAAGTCTTTCCCACCTGATATTCAATATGATTATGCAATTAATTCTTGGCACAAGACTAGAACCAACAGTAGGGATGAGGAAAACTTTATATCTTTATTTCTTATGTGACTTCGGTGGAAATTTACTAGGAGCAATATTAGACCCAAACGCAAGAGCTGTAGGGGCGTCTACTTCAATTTTTGGGATGATTTCTGCAATGATAGCCTGGGTGCTTATGAATTGGCATAGTTTAGAAGGAAACGCATATCGAGTCATTACATTATTGGTTTTACTCATTTTAATGATCATGAGCCTTATTACAGGAATTGTAAATTTTATATAGGTTTCTACGCAAACGGACAATTCAGGACACTTTGGTGGAATGATTGTGGGCTTTATTGCTGCTTATGCAATTTTTGACTATATTGGACAAGTTTCAGATAAAGACAGACTGTGGAAAACATGTGCAAAGGCTGCGATTTTGGCTTACTTTGCAGTAGGTTTGATATACTTCTATGGGTTTATGGTAATTTAATGATTATTTGCATAGTAAACAATTATAAATTATTCTAAGATCATTAAATTACCTAGAAAATTTCTCCATGGCTTGAGATATCCATTGATTTATCATTGCTACCTCTCTGGAGCGTGCATAAATCACAGACTGAGGGTCTCTTGGGTTTGGAGTTCTTAAATCTAAATGGTGAGCTCCTCCTTTAATTCCTATCACTGTTGTTTGGTCATTTATAGGCTCTTGAATACATCCACCTCCCCATGGGTCTAAAGTTCCATAAGTAAACACAATATTTGAAGCTGAAGCCAAGGTAATATTTACGTCATTTGTCCCCATTCCATAGTTGATAGGTGCCCAATCAGGTCTTGGTGACACTCCAAAAAGGCCTTGACACATTTGGGTCCATTGTTTATAATCCCAAGGTCTTACTGGAAACATATCATTTGGCAGTCCATATTGGCCAATTGGGAAAATCAGCTCAGTACAAGTCTGATAGGTCCATGGTTCAAGCCCACTTCCACCTCCATATAAATCATAGCACGTTAAATTTCCAGTCCAATTATAAAACAAGTTATTAATTTGTGCAAATCCCATAAGTGCTTGCCACATGTTTTCGTTTTGAGAGAACTGAGACATGATAGAGCAGGACACGTTGACAGGGAAACCTGGCAAAAGACCGTCTACATTTGTAGGATAAGGATAGTCAAATTGTGCCATTCCTTGAAAAGCGTCTGCTATAAAATCTTCTAAAGCTAAGACATCACCTTGTTCTTGTATTGACTGGCAAGGGTTGAAAATATTTTCAAGGGCTGTATAAGTTAAAGGTCTGTCAATAAAATTGTCTAAGATTAAGAAGCCATTGTGAATGTTTCCTTCACAGTCTCTATCTACATTAAAATAGTCATTTGTACTAATTCTTGCATAAGAGGTCCCATTTACGTCTAATGGCATTAGGACTGGTGCTGAGCTTGCAATGGCGCCATCTACGAATTGTGGATATTTGATTCGAAAATAGGCTGCGAGCATCCCACCGTAGGAGCCTCCAAATACTATAACAGGTGTTGAGTTGCTTGGCTTTAGCTGTTGGATGATGTCTGCAAAGTCCCATAGGACTTGATCGGTGCTCAGATATTTCCAACTAAATGGACTTGGAATTGATTCCCCATAATATCTATGTTCAATAAATGCAACTGAAGCATTATACTGTGGACCTAAAGTTCCTACAAGCCACCCAGTCATTTGATAAAATTCAGTTATTGGACCTTCATTGCCTGTGTACACAAAGAGAGGAGCTGTTGGGCTGCCTTGACTATAAAGAACACGGATATTTATTGTGCCTGGATCCCTATTTATATGGTCAAGGTCCTCTGTAAACCAAAGTGTTTGATAATTTGGGCCAATATCAAGCGGACCTTCATAGTTAAGTGGTGACAGGCGTTTTGATAAAACTCCTAAGAAAAGTAGGAAGATAAGTGGCACCATTTATTTCACCTAAATCACTTAAAAGTGAAGATTTGGAGTAGAGAAACTATTAATCAAGTCAGCTGTAAATTATAAAGTTATCGATAAATGATATATCAGGCCCACGAATTGAAATTATATGATACTTTATTTTATCAAGTTTGATATATCGAAATTGAGCTGAATTTAATGCATTTTATTTAAAATCATTACTAATTGAAGGATTATTCTTATAAATAATACTTAGTTCTCAACTAATTATTTATTACTCTATGGATCTAAGCTTTATAATTTTAGTTCTCAGTATCATTTTGCTTCTTTTATACATTTTGAACAAAATTAAAAGTCATTGTCTATTATTTTTGAAGCTTTAGGTCTCAATTATTATAAAAAAATTTTGACATTATTATAAAAAGAAATTAGATATTTATTAATTACAGCCTTTATTATGGAAACATCAAGTAAATCGAAAAGCCAAGACTTGTTTATAATCATTGAAGGAGAAAAAATCAATCTTGACAGCTCACTTATTAGTGAAATTAATGCAAAACTTCCCATCACATTACCTCAATATATAACTAAAACCCACTTTTCTCAGTTTCTCTCTCTTTGCTCTTCCAACAAGCCAAATCTCCAAGATTATGAGACACTATGTAAAGCATTTGAAATTTTTACAATTCTTCAGCACTCAAATAGCGAAAAAATAGCTCAAAACTGTATAATCCAAAAACTAAACAAAAAATCCTCACTCATTTTCTTTGATGAAGCCGTTAATCAGCAAAAGACAAAAAATCAAGAAGCCTGAAAAGACATTTATGAAGCTTGTCTAGCCAAAATTGATGACTATATATTATCATATACCAAAAATGATTTTTCTAAGCTCTCAGCTGACTCTATAAAAGTTTTAATTGATATTTATTATTCTCAGTCTATCAGTCCTTCATTAATTCTCGCATTGAAAAATAAACAAGAAGCACTTGGAATTTTAGATTTATTAGCTAAAGAAGAATCAGCTTCAGTTAAGCCAAATATTTCTTATGATACTGAATTCTATTGAAATCTGCCTACTGAAAAATCAAATAATTACTTAGAAAGTGAACCATTTTTGCTGGAATTTTTAAAATTTTCTCTGATTTTAATTAAATTTCCTAACGAAAACAAGTGTGAGCTCTACCTTCAGCTGTCAAGAAATAATGAAGAGCAAAGGATAATGTCTGTAAGCTATAGTTTACAAATTGCAGATAAATCCAGTTTTGAAACGCTGAATTTGATATCAGGACCAAATTCTCAATTTTTGCTCAGCTCCTTTGGCTATGATTCAACTATTAATCTTCCAAGTGCCAAAATTGCTTTAAAAATAGAAAAAGTCCCTTCAGCAATCCTCAATTATATAGCTAAAAACCCAAATGAAACTTTATTAATAGAAGACCTGAGCCTGTTTCCTCGTACTCAGCTTAGTCTTCTATTAAGATTTAAACAATTAAAGATAACTAACGAAGATGACGCTTTAGAGCTTGTTGGAAGATTTATCCAAGAAAACCAAATTTCAGATGATTCTTTAACAGATTTATTATCTCCTTTAAAATGGGAATTTATTACTCTAAATTCTCTATTTAAAGCTGTTTTTGCATATCCTGCTTTAAAGGAGTCTCAGTATTTTGTACAGAAATTCAAACAAGAATTGTTAATAAAAGGGTGTGGGGAGGCAAGGAAACATAAAGAAAAACCAAGGCTTAGTTATGAGAAAAGGATTAAAGAAGACTCAGAAATTTTTGATGAACTTTGCAGCTGCATTTTTAAAAACGAGGAAGAGCCAGCTATAAGGGAAAGCGAAATTGTATATTTAAGTGACATGATTGGACAGAAAGAGCAGGAGCTGCAAAATTTGAAAGGGTCTTACCACTCTCATTCTTTGACTCTTGGCACAAGCACTCCAGACAGCTTACAAACGAAATTTCATGACGAAATTTCTGATTTTCCTGAGTTTCCTCAGATTTCCCCAATCAGAAAGCCTCTTAAAGTGTCATCCCCACTGAACCCTATCCCAGAATTTATTCCTCAAGTAAAAACAGACAGTACAGATACAGCAATTCTTTCCCTCCTCAATAAGCTTGAATTGCTTTAAGATCCTATAAATATTTTAATTCAGCTTGATTAAATCTAATATATTTCAATGGAGACGTCAAAGGTTTATATAATTGGTGGAGGTGCTCTCTTGCTTATCGGTATAATCCTTTTCGCTTTATCTTTCGACTCAATTGAGCCCACAGAATGGGGACTGTGCTACAACACCTGGACTAAAACTGTATACACTGACGAAATCTATGAAGGAGGCAGATACGTGATTGGCTTCCAAAACTCTTTTATAGCATTCCCAAGGAATTTAAGGACTATTGAGTTTTCTGAGTCTAAGCATGCACAAGGAAACTCACTTAAGACCAGGACTAAAGAAGGGCTTTCCCTTGGTCTTGAACTATCTTTCCAATATGAGCTGATAAGAAGCCAAATCCCAAAACTCTATGAAATTTCTAACGTGAATTTCGAGCAAACTTTTATTAGAATTGCAAGGGATACAATTTTGCAAGAAGCTGGGAATTATCAAGCTCCAGAGTATTGGAATAACAGGACTGCAATTGGAAAGAAAATGCAGGAGATTTTAGATGAAGAATTGGGGAGTGCCTATGCACATTGCAGAAATTTACAGCTGATGAAAATAATTTTACCTGACACCTATGAAGAAAGCATTGTGGACACGCAGGTTGAGGTTCAGAAAACAACGATGAAAGGCTTTGAACAACAAGCTGAAGTTGTCAGGCAAAAGTCATTAGTCCTTCAGTCAGAATGTGACCAAAATATCACTATTATTGAGTCTAGCGCCAACGCTCAAGCTTATTTTCTCAAAGAACTTGCTAAATCAGTCGCTAGTTCGAATACACTGAATATGCAGTCTTATGTCTACTCACAAGCTATAGATTTATTGCAGCTTTCGCAAGAAGAGCTGAGTGAGTATTTATTCTTGAGGTCAGTCAAAGATAAAGAGAACGCTACACTTGTTGTGGGGATTGATAGTGCAATGATCCAAGTGAAAGGTTAAATTTTAACTTATTAGAGTTTAATAGAAATTCTGTGATAAATTCTAAAGATTGCTTAGAGTATTTAGAATATTAAAAATATTTATAAAATCCGATTAAATTAAAAATTGCTTAACTATATCATCAAAGATATAGCTTAAGTTTCAGAAGCTATGCGAAGTAGTCCTTGATCTATATAAAGCAATTCTACTACTTGTGAAAGTCTTTCTTGCAGCATTTCCCGTTTTTTTATTTTCAAAATTTCAATCAGCTCGTCAGGTTTGATTTTTAGACTTTTAGTTTCCTGAGGACTTGTAGCCGCAATAAGGATTTCTTCTTTTCCGCCAAAATCCAGCTCATATATCTTGATGAAATAATAATTATTTGATCTGAGCTTGCCTCTTCCCCTATAAAGAAGCCTCCTTCTCGCTTCTTCTCTATCTTTTGCAGCCTTTAATACGACGAACCCATATTTTATAGTAACAAGCTCAATAAGCATTATTTGGTAAATTCCTACAAGCTCGTCAAGTTTCCACACAGAAAGTAGTTCACAGATTTCATTTTCTGAATAGCAGCTACATTTTGGCTTATCAATTCCAGAAACTAATGGAAAGGCATCCACAATTATGTTAGATTTGGTGAATTTGCCACCTTGTAGCCCTCCTAGCTGCTTTAGCACTTTTTGGTGGAAACCATCCTGTGTGACTGTCACGAAATACAAAACGCCATCAATTTCTTTTTTTCCAAAAGCAATATACTCTTTTAGGAGCTGATTTTGGATTTTTCGGCCTTTATATCGTTTGTATTCTTTATATCGTCGTATAGCATTTTGGATCACTAATAGGGCTTTAGTTATATCCGCACATCTCGGGGAGGAATTTTTAGGTTTTACGTTTTCTTCAGTTTTTGGATGGCTGATTTTAGGCTCTTGCAGGATTTCTGAGGTATCAGCAGTGCGCATTTCTGCTATATTAGCCTGATAAGTTGCCTTTGATTTTATAGGAGTTATGCTTTGCGGCCTTGCTATATTAGAAATTCCGACTTTTCTTTCTGAGATTCCTGTAATTTCTCTTTCTAATGGAAACTCGCCATTGGAAATAAGATTGTGGATAATAGCTTCTTTAGGAAATAGTGGGTCTTTTGTAGGAGAAACTGATCTTGGAGGACTTGAAAATTTTTTTGTGCTTTTTTTTTGCTGTCTAAAATCTGGAGTTTGGTCTCTCGGTTTTGGAGAAGTGGCTAGTGTTTTTTTCTTCGAATTTTTACGGATTGTTAATGGACTTTGAGGCTCAGATTTTTGCCTTGTAGATTTCTGTGAAATTTTGCCTTTTTGAGGCTTTTTGTCTATGTATACTGAATTTTCTGTGTGCAAGCTAGATTGAGGGCTGCTTTGAGATTCTTCTTTAGTGATTTCTTGGTGAGTTGGGAATGAAATTTTTTGCTTTAGATGTCTTGCTTTGTGGATTTCTTGATCTTTTGAGAGATCAGCTATTTTGTCATTTTTATTAGAAATATCCGGGGATCTTTCTGGATTATTTTCGGTTTGAGCATCGGTTTTTGGATTTAAAGCTATAGGGCGATTTTCATTTGTGTCAAATTCCTGTTTATTCAATAATTTTTCGAGTTTTAATGTTCTAGCTAATATTTCTTCTTCTTTTTCTATAGTTTTTGCTTCTTCTTTTATAATAATTTCAGTTTTATTGCCCTCTTCTTTTGCTTTTTCAAATGAAGTCATTTTACTATGAGATGGTCTTGCTGATTTTAGGGTTTCTTCTTTAGAATGAGGTAATGGGTTGATTGTGTCAATGCTGCTTCTTCTTACATGGTTAATTTTTGGGTCATTTAAGTACTTTAAAGCTGGATTTCCTTCATCGGTTGACTTTATTGCTGCTCCATTGTCTATTGGCATCAATAAATTTTTCTGCTGCTTATCAACCAATTTTACACTTTTTCTTATAAATGGATTTTCTTGTGGGACAAAATTATCTCTTATTAGCTTTTCAGGAGAACTTTTGAGCAATATTTCAGTTTTGTTTAAATTTGTAGGCTTTATCCCAGGAAGTCTGACTGTTTTTAAAGTGTCCTTCTTCGCTTGCTTTTTTTTAGTCCGAACTGATGATTTTTCTTCAGCCGTTCTTATAGCAAGTTCTTCATCAAATTGTGACTTAATAAATGCTAAATATTGACAATTTGCTTCATTTATTTCATATTTCTCTTGCAGCTTTTTTATATAGTTATATCACTCCTCTGCTTGGTCTGTATTATTTTGATGTAAAAATATCACACATAAAATACTGGCTCCATTGACTAAATACTGAGCAATTCTTTTCTTATCATTAGTTTCAATATTCAGCATATGCTCTGCAAAGGAAACTGATTTTTTAGCCTTTTTAATAGCTTTTTCGGTATTATCATTTTCAAGGTATAATGCGCATTCTCTTAAATAGATATCCGGGATTTTTACCCTACAGCTTGAGTGTTCTTTTGCAAGTGCTAAAGCTTCTTGGTAATATTTTTTTAATATTTCAAGCTTCTCTTCACACTTAGCAACCTCTCCGAGCAAAAGTTTTATTTCAATATTGATCTCTGGAGTCAATAAATTGTATTTCGTAAGAAATTCAATGAAATTTTCTGAAACTTTTGTAGCTGAGGCGAGCTCAGAGCTATCAATAAAAGACTGAATAACCTCAACGACTCGGGATGTAAAGGCAGATATTTGACTTGAAGAACCGTAACTGATATACATAGAAACTTCAAGGGAGCCAAATTCTGAGGTAGAGTTAAGTTTTAAAAGAGTTTCTTCGATGTTTGATTTGTCGATAGAACCTGATAAGAGGTCCAGAATTGTTGATGAGATTTGAGAATCTGACATTACTGCTTAATATATATGGGGAATACTGAGGAATTATTTAATAGGTGACAAAACATGGAATTATTGTTTAATTAGTTATGTGAATTAAAAGATGAAAGATATTATATTCTATGTTAAAAATCTTTAGGAAACTATTAGATTAAGCTACGGTGGTTATATTCTATGAAAAAAATGTCACAATGCTTGGATTTTAAAGATAAAATAATTATTTATTTCAGTTAAAATTCAAATTTAACTATTTTATAGGGAATTTCATAATTGCATATTGTTATAATACAAAATTAATATTTCTCATTGAAATGGAATCGAATTTAGGATATAATTAAATGAAATTATAATTTGAAGATGTTTATTGAAAATACATAATTCAGAAAAGGACGCGTACACGTAAACTGAATTTTAGCTACCTTTTTTTAAGGAGAATCTATGCTAATTATTTTAATTTTTGTAAAAAACAAATAATAAGTGAATTATTTTGAGCTTTATTTAGTAAAAATTATTTCAAAATTATTTTTAATTTAATCTTTCGATTATATTGTCTATAATAAATTAATAAAAAATACTATTTTCAAATCAATAATTAAGTAATTATTCTAATTAATTAAATAGCAAACTTGCATAAATTTAAAGTTTATGAAGCAAACAAAAATGGTCTTTTCAAAAATTATCTCTACCATATTATTGAAATTCTTATTCTAGAGAGCTAATAATCAACCTAGATAATAATATATTTTATTTGAAATTTTAATTTTTTACCAAAAAATTTTATGACTATTTTCGAATAAATTTGTGTTAAGCTATTTGAATATAAATTTAGATTAAAAATCACTTGGAATCACTAATAAAATGTCTCTCATTAAAACTTTAGAAGAAAGTCTAAGATGTTGCCAACTCTCATGGTGAAAATTGGTCATGTTTATTTGTCTACAGAATTTTTGCTATTCTTTAGAAGTTATGGTAGTTTATGAAAAAAATAGCCCAATCTGAAGGCTAGATTTACTTTTGGACCTATCCTCAAATAATAATTCTCTCATAGAATGGCATAATTGTGAATTTTTACAGATATCAACTTGCTTTGATTTTTATGAAAATTCTACACTAATAATAGATTTAACAGATAGTATTGAAGCTCAATTTTTTATATCCAAATTATGCCAAGAAAGAGAGATCTCTCACTTGCTGTTTGAAAATAAGCTGCCTTATATTGATCATTTAACATTCTTAGTTGCTCCATCATATTCAGACCAAATTAATGCCTTTATATCTGCTCTTAATTATTTTAAATGAACTCAGGGCCTTGTGATTTATGATGGATTAAAAAATTCTCTAAAAGAAAAATTTGAAAAATATTCAGAAAATTTGAATTATTTGATTATTGAGTCTGAGGCAAATATCGATGAGCTGGTAAATAGGATTATAACTCCTCTCGGTATCACTCTTTATTACATTTTTATGAATTACACTGAATCATATAAACTGCAAAACGCTTTATTATCAGCAAAACTTTTAACAAGTGGTAATGGAATTGTTTTAGACCAAAAAAGCGGATATGAATGTAGCATTGATGGGGCTTTAATTATTACAGTTAAAGGTCAAGAATTCACCTTTTCTGATGAAGATTATTTGAAATTATCAATAAAGCGAATAATTTCTTATTTACTGAGTAATATAAGAACAGAAAGCAGTTCAGAAATATTTTTCCATCTAAATGCTTTATTTAAAAGTCATTTTAGCAACAGTGATTTTTCATTAATAAATATTCAATATGGAAAAAGAGTAATAGTTGGAGAAATCATTGACAAAAAATTATTTTTATTCAAAAATATCATTTTTCCAGGCAATATATTAAAAATCCCAAAATCTCAGAAGAAAATATTGCAATTAAGCATTGAAGCAGGCTCCACGAATCCTTCAGGCCCAGCTATTCCTATTGGACTAGTAGGCGCATACGGCTCATATGCCGCTCGCGAGATTATTAATAATGGAGATTCTGGGCTGCTTAATAATTTCCAACTTTCCCTTACAAATTTTGACTGTGGGGTATCTATTTATAATGCAACTTTCGCAAATACTTGTTATTCAAAAGACAAGGAAAATTTTGGCCTAGGGCATATCTCAGCATGAGGGTCAGTCATGGCCATAGGATCAATGTCCTCTTTTAAGCAACTTAATTTAACATTCCCTATCGTCAGTGCTACAAATGGTGATACCACGTTAAGTTCTACTACAAATTTTCCTATGTATGTGAGGGTGCAACTTTCTTATTCCTATGCATACTCTTTAGTCCCAATTTTTATCCGAGCTTTCGGGTGAGAAAAAGTTGCAGTCCTTTACCAAAATGACACATGAGGACTATCAGGGTATTATTTTTTAATCCAAAGCATAAAAAGTCATGATCTCTCTTTAATTAACCCAGAAAGCAGCAGAGCTTTTCCGCCAAATCTTGACAGAAATTGAGTAAAAAAATACTCATATATTCTTCAAGAAATTATTGACTGCCAAGCTAGATTTTTAATTTTTATTTTTCAGTATCCAGCAGCTTATTATATATTTGAAGAATTTTATGATTTAGGACTGAGAAAAGGAGATTTGGTCTTTTTTACGACACTTACAGATTTGGTTACCCTGGCAGGGTATGATAATATGTATAAATATAAAGTTTATGAAGTTGCCATACCTATTATAACAACCTATGGACAAAGCTGGGTTGGATCATTAGGAACAAAAGCCTTAGCACATATTAATAAGGATTATGGAGGATTAATAAATTCTTATAGCTGCTTTTATTTTGATGCTTTATTTTTGATTGCTTATGCTTTAGATTATATGATAAATAGAGGGTTGGATTATTCTGACCCTTATAAGCTTCAAGAAATAATGAGAAATCAGCAATTTTATGGGTGCACTGGACAAGTTATTATTGAAAAAGGGTCGAATGATAGGATTGTCCAAATTTTTGAAATAATTGTAAATAAATTAGACGAAAATGGAAATTTAGCTTATTATATTATGGGGGAGTTTCGGCCTCAAAGCACACAACTCTTAAAAATCCAAGAACCTTTGCAATATGCAGATGGATCCACAGTAAAGCCTACTGACCTAAGGAATATGAATTATAAATGTCCTTTCTCTGAGAGACTTGTTAAGACCTTCGCAAAAGGAAGAGCTTTGGTATTTGGAATTTGTTTTGGAATAGCAGGGATTTCGCTATTTATTACTATTTATATATGAAAAAGATGGTGGAAGATCTCTATAGAGCCTTTAGCAGCTAAAAAAGAAATTTCTTTACAAGATTTTATTGTTGGCGCAACTATTGTTATTGAATTTTTCCAATTTTCCTCTATGGGCCCAGATTTTTCGCCTATAAATTCTGCACTAGCAAGCATAAGTGATACTCTTTCACTAAGTCTTGACCATATTATAAAGCTCAAAAATGGAGTATTTTGAATTGTGGTTAATGTTGTTTTCGGGTTTATTGGCTTATGAGTAATCCTATGCTCTGTAATTCTTCTTCGACTTGATGAAAAATTCCCACACAATTTTATGTTCAGAAATCTTAACACCCTAGCTGATTATTTTATGCCAGTTCTGGGTGACCTATGCTTTATCCCATTTATTTCAGTCTGTCTTGATATCTTTTTATGCGATCAATCTATCGGAGATAATTTTACTGACAGTTTTCTTGCTCAAGACTGCTATTATTTTTGCTGAAAAGGTGAACATTTAGCATATGCAATTTTTTCGATTTTTGCTTTAATGGCTTATGAGCCACTTGCTGTATTTTGTAGGCCTCTTTGACAAGAGCTGCAGCCTCTTTTGCATGTAAAAGCAGCCCCACTATTTTTGATGGTAAAAACAATGGTTCAAATTACTTTAATTGTGATGAATAAGACAGTAAAAAGAGCACAAAGCACACTTCATGGAGTTCTCTTTATAACAGTGATGGTTTTATATATCATTTTTTTATATAAATTCAAGCCTTATAATTATTCAAGATTTAGTTGATGGCAGGATTTGATTTTAATCGCAGTTGTATGGCTTGCTTTTCTTTCAATAATTTCTCAGAATATCTGGGGCAGTCCACTGATTCTGGCATCTATTTTGTGCTCGGGTTTTATAGCTATTGGATTATTTGGAATTTATATACAGTATAAAAAATATCCAAGCCTATTGTTTCGTAAAAAGGGTCAAGATGCATCTACTTTATCTCTATTAAGTATAATAAGCACTGCATTTCATAAAGGATTGACTCAAAAAAATATATTTTTATTCACTCTTATAAGGATATTTAAGTTTGCTTTTTCTTTTGGCAAAAATTCAAAAATTGCATTAACAAAAATTTATCCTAATATTGGGTCAAAGTAGCTTGAAAAGTCTTTTATTGTTAATAATTTATTATCTTTTATATATTACATACTTATTGATATATTCTGATTTTTGAATTAATTTGCCTTTATATTTAATTATTATAATTATCATTTTTAGATACATTATTAGCAAGAAATTCAGTAGAAAAGGAAATTTATATTTTTAATTATGCTTTATATTAATCATTCTTTTAGCATTTTACTTTATTCTGAAAGGTAGAATTAATGCGCAAATCCTTTCCATTTAAATGATTATGTTTAAAGTTGATTGACTACATTCTATGCTTAATGTAAAGGTAATGGCGACAAGTTTTTATTAAATTGTTCTTTAATAAAATTAATTATGATAAAAATTAATAATAAATACTTAATTATCGCTTCAGTGTTAAATAATGCGTTATAAAGATTCTGAAATAGAAGTAATCGTCTTTTCAAAATTTTTATTTTGCTCGTCTGTATTTCCCTAAGAAGAATACAGTTTGCAAGCGTCAGGACTGGTTCAAAAGTTGAAAATTATTTATTTGCTAAACTTTGAATATTCGACATCTGTATTTAATATATAATATTTAAACAGGTGCTAGCATTTTTTCGCATTTTATATATGAAATTGTCTATAGCCTGAAAGCATCTAACCTCTAATAAATAATAAAAATTAAGTTTATATTTATATATATGCAATAATATAAAAAAGCTTTCTTCTTATACAAGTAATATTATAGGTACTCAATAAAAAATGTCCCTTATTGAAAACTGTTCAAAAAATAATCGGGCCATATGAAAATTGATATTCTTTTTTTGTTTGTTGGATCATTGCAAATGCTTAGAAATTATTGTGGTTCATGAGAAAAGTAAAATCGATTGAGATTTGCAACAACTTGTGGGTTTACTCTCAGAGCTAAACCCAGTAGTAGAATTGCACGATTGTGAATTTTCAATGATGTCGGCTTGCTTTAATTTTTATGAAAACTCTATTTTAGTTGTTGATTTAACTCAGAGCAGTGAAAGCCAATTTATTATTTCTGAACTATGCACAATAAGAGAAATCCCTCACTTGGTGTTTGAGAACAAACTCAGTTATTTTGATAAATGAACTTTCTCAGCTAAGCCTTCCTCACTAAGCCAAATTAATGCATTTATAGGTGTCCTTAAGCATTTTGGATGGACCCAAGGACTAGTGATTTATGATGGCTTTAAAAATGTTCTAAGAGAAAACCTGGAAGAATATTCAGTAAATTTGAACTACTTGAATATTGAGCCCAAAGCAAACATGAAAGAAGCAGTTAATAGAATTATAACCCCTCTTGGTGAGACACTTTATTATATTTTTATGAACTCAACAGAATCATTAAAATTACAAAATCTTTTGATGTCCACAAAACTTTTAACTGCGGGGAATGGAATTCTTTTAGACCAGAAAAGTGGGTATCTGTGTGCTGTTGAAGGTGCCTTAATTATTACTGTAAAATCTCAAGAGTTCATCTCTTCAGAAGAAAATTATATAATATCAGCAATCGGAACTGTAATTTCTTCCTTGCTAAAGTCCATTAAATCAGAGAATACTTACGAAATGCTATACCAATTAAACTTACTCTCAAAAAACCATTATTTTTTCAGCAATTTTTCATTAATTAATATCAAAAATGGAGAAAGAGTAGTTGTTGGAGAAATCATTGACGAAAAAGTATCCTTATTCAGTAGCATAGACTTTCCAGGCTATTCTACAAATATCCCAAAATCAATCAAAAAAATTTTGCATCTCAGCATTGAGGCGGGATCTACAAATCCTACAGGCTCACCTATTACTGTTGGATTAGTTGGAGGATATGGCTCATACGCTGCAATAGACGTCATAAATGAAGGCAACATAGACCTCCTTAATAACTTTCAGGTCGATATGTTTAATTTTGATTGTGGAACCTCAATTTATAATTCCACATTTGCTAATGCCTGCTATTTAAAAGATAAAGAAAAATTTGGTTTAGGACATGTATCAGCATGGTCTTCAGTTATGGCAATTGGGTCAATGAAATCTTTTAAACAGCTTAATTTAACATTCCCCATTGTAAGTGCCTGCAATGGAGACTTTACCTTAAATTCAACTGCAAATTATCCAATGTACATGAGAGTCCAGCCTTCTTTTTCTTTTGAATACTCTTTAATCTCAATTTTTATCCGCGCTTTAGGATGAAAACAAATTGCAGTTCTTTATCAAAATGATACATGAGGACTATCTGGATACCTTTATTTTTTAGAAGGTATTAAAAGTCATGATATTTCTATAATAAACCCAGAAAATAACAGAATAATTGCACCAGATCTTGGCCGTGATGAAGTAAAAAAGTATTCAGGAGTTCTTCAACAATTAATTGATTCTCAGGCACGATTTTTGGTTTCTATTTTACATTTCCCAACTGCATATTATATATTTGAAGAACTCTATGATTTAGGACTAAGGAAAGGAGATCTCATAATTTTCACAACAGTTACTGATTTGACTACTTTTGAGGCTTATGACAATAAATATTTATATAAATTAAATGAAATAGCAGTACCTATGATTTCTATATATGGAGAAAGCTGAGTCGGATCACTAGGGAAAAAAGCGCTGTCAAGAATTTCTGAAGCTTATGGGGGGTTAATTAATTCTTATAGCTGCTTTTATTTTGATTCAGTCTTTTTGATTGCTTATGCTTTGGATTTCATGATTAATAGAGGATTAGATTATACAGATCCTTATAAGCTAAATACATATATGAGAAATCAGCAGTTTTATGGATGCACTGGAAAAGTTAATATAGAAAAAGGGTCAAATGATAGGATTGTCCAAACATTTGAGATTATAGTCAATAAGCTTGATGAAAATTATAATATTACAACGTATATTATGGGCCAGTTTAAGCCTCAAAGTACACAATTAATAAAAATCCAAGAACCACTAGAATATGCTAATGGTTCAACCACAAAGCCATCAGATTTAAGGGTTACTAGCAGCGAATGCCCTTTTCCTGATAAAATTGTAAAAACTTTTGATAAAGGTAGAATTTTAGTTTTTGGGATTTGCTTTACTGTTGCATTGATTTCTTTTGTCATTACATTTTATATATGGGAAAGGTGATGGAAATTCTCAATCGAACCGTTAACAGCAAGAGAAGAAATCTGCCTACAAGACATTATTGTAGCTGTGACAATTATTGTTGAATTTTTTCAACTTTCTTCAATGGGTCCTGATTTTTCTCCTATTAATTCTACATTGTCTGGTATCAGTGATACTTTCTCGTTAAGCTTAGACAATATATTGAAACTAAGAAACGGAGTATTTTGAATTGTTGTTAATGCTGTTTTTGGAGCTATTGGTTTATGAGTATTTCTGTGTTCAGTAGTACTCCTTAGACTTGATGAAAAATTTCCCATGACCTTTATTTTTAGAAATTTAAGTACATTAGCTGATTATCTGATGCCTATTTTAGGTGATCTTTGTTTTATTCCTTTTATTTCAGTTTGCCTTGATATATTTTTATGTGATCAGTCTATAGGAAATGATTTCACTGACAGCTTTTTAGCAGCAGACTGCTATTATTTTTGCTGGAAAAATGAGCATTTATTTTATGCTATTTTTTCTATTATCGCTTTAATTGCATACGAGCCACTTGCTGTATTTTGCAGACCTCTTTGGCAAGAGCTACAACCTATTTTACACGTAAAAGCAGTTCCACTCTTTTTGATGGTAAAAACAATGGTTCAAATTATATTAATTGTGATGAATAAAACTGTGAAGCGGGCTCAAAACCTCCTTCATGGAACTCTTTTTATATTAGTGATGGTCATATATATAGTTTTTCTTTGTAAATTCAAGCCTTTTAATTATCAAAGATACAGCTGATGGCAAACTTTGGTCTCAGTCGGAGTTGTGTGGCTTGCTTTAATATCAGTAATTGAGCAGAGCTCAGGAGTGAATCCTATTATTTTACTATCAACTTTATGCCTTGGATTCTTAATCATTGGTTTGATGGGAGTTTATATTCAAAGAAAAAAATACCCAAGCCTTCTGTTTAGGAAAAAGGGCCAAGATACATCAAATTTATTTAAATTTGCCTTTACTTTTGGAAGAAATTCGAAAGCAGCTTTATCTAAAATAGTTCCTATCAGCTTACCAACATCAGCAAGAAAATCATTATCAGCGAGAAAAATAGAAAATCATACTCCTTAATTTTTTTTTAATAATTCAATACTTAGATGCTGAAATATTTTTATTATGTAAACTATTATCTCTTTAAGAATCCTTACTGAGTATTATAGACTCATTTTATTTAGAATCTACATTTTAGCCTATTTATAATATTTTGCTTTGCTTCCAAAAATGGTGGCCGATTTGATCAGAGACTTAACAGCTACTCGATGTTTTGGCTGAAATGCTTTTGAGAGTATTTTAGTAAAAATCATTAACTTTGTCCTGGTAATGCCAAATATGACAAATAATACTGAGAGAACTTTATCGGCCTAATATAATCCCAAAAATCACAAATATTCAAATAATTTATCGTAATAAATTTAAAATACTAAATAAAGCACTGCTTTACCATAATTTTCAACTATATATTCTTTAATTTTATTCTCGAACTTACTTTTAATACGTAAAACTTAATACAATCAATTTTTCGCAGCTGCATCTTTCAAACAATTTAAATTGTTTAAAATATATATTAAAAGATTATCTAGTTATAAAATTAAATTACGATATTCTCTGAAGTGGGTCAAAATGAGTTTTTTAGATCTATTTAAAAGAGCTATTACGTTCCAATCACAGCTGATATTGATGCTGCAGTGTACATTTTATATATGAAAAAAATGATGAAAATTCTCAATTGACCCTTTAACAGTAAGAGAAAAAATCTGTTTGCAAGACATTATCGTAGCTGCGACCATTATTGTTGAATTTTTTCAATTTCATCAATAGGCCCTGATTTTTCTCCTATTAATTCTACTTTGGCTGAAATAAGTGACAATTTTTCGCTGAGCTTGGACAATATATTAAAATTAAGAAATGGAGTATTTTGAATCATTGCTAATGCCGTTTTTGGATTAATTTGCTTATGAGTAGTTTTATGCTCACTTCCATTCAAAAAGAATGAGAAAGATTGGTGAGTATATTTCTTATTTAAATTTTGATAATTATTACAGTAGTATATATATATGTAAGCTCATGGAGGGGTGTTAGTAGTACTTTTTAGGCTTGATGAAAAGTTTCTTTTGAGCTTTATATTCAGAAATTTAAGCACCTTAGCTGAGTATCTGATGCCTGTTTTAGGTGATCTTGGTTTTATTTCATTTATATCAGTTTGTCTTGATATATTTTTATGCAATCAGTCTATTGGAAATAATTTTTACTGACAGCTTTTTAGCAGAAGATTGCTATTATTTTTGTTGAAAAGATGAGCATTTAGTTTATGCAGTTTTGTCTATATTTGCACTAATAGCTTATGAGCCACTTGCAGTATTTTGTATGCCTCTTTGACAAGAACTGCAGCCTATTTTTTATGTAAAAGTAGCTTCTCTCTTTTTGATGATAAAAACAATGGTTCAAATAATTTTAATTGTAATGAACAAGACAGTAAAAAGGGCCCAAAACCTACTTCATGGTATTCTGTTTATATTAGTGATGTGCTTTATATTGCTTTTTATTAAAATTCAAGCCTTATAATTATCCAAGATTCAGCTGACGGCAAACTTTGGTTTCAATTGAAGTACGTGGCTAGCTTTGATTTTGGTCGTTGAGCAAATTATTGATGGACATCCCTTATTTTAGTATCTATTTTGTGTTTTGGCTTTTTAATCATTGGATACTGGGAGTTTATATCCAAAGAAAAAAATATCAAAGCCTTCTATTTCGCAAAAAGGCCAAGATACATCGAATTTATTTAAATTTGCTTTTTCTTTTGGCAGGCACTCAAAAGAAGCTTTATCGAAAATTGTTTCTACCAGTTTACCAACCTCAGCAAGAAAATCATTATCAGCGAGAAAATTTAAAATCTAAGCCCTTAATTAAGAAATTTATATATAAATATACAAATACGGAGTTATTAGCTAATATAATCACAATTCTGCTTGGAGAAACTCCTTACTATATGTTTATGAATCCGACAGAGTCATATAAACTGCAAATGCTCGCAAAGCTTTTAAATATAAGAAATGGATATGTTTAAGATCAAGAAAGCGGATATAAATGTTCCATAGATGGAACCTTTTATAATTACGGTAAGGGACAAAAATTTTCTTCTTTAGACAATGATTATATGATCTCTCCAATGAAAAGATGAAGAAAGATTAATAGTTGGATAAGTATTTAATGAATAATTGTTCTTATTTAACGATAAAAATCATGGTGAATTTTATTAGCTTTTTAGCAGAAGAGTGCTATTATTTTTGTTGAAAGATGAGCATTTAGTTTATGCAATTTTGTCTGTATTTGGATTAATAGCTTATGTGACACTTGCAGTATTATGCAGGCCGCTTTGACAAGAACTGCAGCCTATTTTACATGTAAAAGCAGCCCCACTTTTTTTGATGGTAAAAACAATGGTTCAAATAATTTTAATTGTGATGAACAAGACAGTAAAAAGGGCCCAAAACCTACTTCATGGTATTCTGTTTATATTAGCGATGAGCTTTTATATTGCTTTTTTATTTAAATTAAAACCTTTTAACTATGCAAGATTTAGCTGATGGCAAACTTTGGTTTTAATTGGAGTAATGTGGCTTGCTTTGATTTCAGTCATTGAACAAATTATTGGTTGAGATCCCCTTATTTTAGTATCAATTTTATGTTTTGGCTTCTTAATTATTGGATTTCTGGGAGTATATTCAAAGAAAAAATATCAAAGCCTTCTATTTCGGAAAAAAGGTCAAGATACATCGAATTTATTTAAATTTTCTTTTTCATTTGGTAGGCATTCAAAAGAAGCTTTATCGAAAATTGTTTCTACCAGTTTACCAATATCAGCAAGAAAATCATTATCAGCGAGAAAAATTTAAAATCTAAGCCCTTAGTAATATATTTTAATTTTTTTATTAAATTAAGACTGACATCAACTCTAGGCCGTAGCGAAACTCTTTTAGATCTTATTTATAAACTTGGAAATTAATAATTTCATTAATTTCAAATTATTTAAGTTCCCGTGAGATTATCAAATTTAAAAGTATATATGTCACAATAAATTTAATCACCTTTAAATAATAGTTCAAGTATTTTATCTCTATAATAATGTCTTCAACCAAAGATCTTGTGGAAAATTTAGTCTTCCATAGATTTGTATGAAAATTACTCTTATTTGCTTGCTTACTGAATGAATTTAATTGCTTAGAAATTATTGTGATATATGAAAAAAGCAATGACAGCACCAGCAAAGAAGTCTTGTTGAGCCTATTTGCTGAAACAAACTCCCTTGTTGAAGGGTATAATTGTGAATATTCTGAGGCAATAGCTTGTGTTAGTTTTTATGAAAATGTTATGCTAGTTTTAGATTTAACAGATCGTATCGAAACTCAATTTTTTATATCAGAATTATGTAAGGAGAGAGAAATCCCACACTTGGTGTTTGAGAATAAACTTAATTATTTTGATAAGTGGACTTTTTCAATAAAACCGTCATCTGAAATTATTAGATTATTTAAAAGTTTATAGTCTTATTCTCAGTTATTTTCAGAGCTTCTTATAAAAGGAGCTGGGAGCCCATTAAGCCTAATATTGACATCAGCATAAGCATCCACAAGGTTGAATCCTTAGACAGCAGCGCTTCAACTTGCTCAAAACCTGCTTGAGCATTTCCATTACCCTAAAGGTCCCAATTTCTACCGCCTGGTGGCTTTACCCATTCCCCATTCTCTAGAGACAGATACTTTAGTTTTAACAGTAGTTTCTCGCTATTTCTAGAATAAATATCAGTTGGAGTTTACCTTATATGCAAAATAGGCCAAAAGAACAGAAATTCTTGACTGATATATTTTATCACAGTAAAATCATCATCAATAAATCAAATTAACGCTTTTGTTGCTGTGCTTCATTATTTTAGATGAACTCAAGGTCTTACAATTTATGATGGATTTATGGATTATCTAAGAGAAAATCTTGAAAAATATTCAGAAAGACTAAATTTTTTGGCAATTGAACCTAATGCTAATATTAATGAGTTATTTAATAGAGTTATCACACCTCTTGGTGAAGCTCTTTTCTATGTTTTCTTAGAGTCTCCTAAATCAGTAAAACTTCAGAACATTTTTACAACCACAAAGCTTCTAACAAGTGGAAGCGGAATTATTTTTGACCAAAAAAGTGGGTATCAATGCATTATTGATGGAGCCTTGATTATTACTGTCAAAGGCCAGGAATTGGTTTCTTCAGATGAAGAGTATATGAAATCAGCAATAGAAAATGTGGTTATTTATGTATTAAGTCATATTAAAGAAGAAAACAATATAGAAATTGTTTTTTGATTAAATTCCCTTATGAAAAGTCGCTATAGTATGAATGAGTTTTCTTTAGTTAACATTCAAGACGGAACGAGAGTAATAGTAGGAGAAATCATTAATGGAAATTTATCTTTATTTGGCAATATCATTTTTCCAAACAATTCTACAGAAATTCCAAAATCAATAAAAAAAGTTTTGCAGCTTAGCATTGAGGCTGGCTCTTCAAATCCTGCAGGCCCGCCTGTAACTTTAGGAAAAGTTGGAGCATATGGTTCATACGCAGCTTGCGACATAATTAATGATAAAAGTTCTGGATTACTGAATAATTTTCAGATCGAAATGTTTAATTTCGACTGTGGAACCTCGATTTATAACTCCACATATGCTAATGCTTGCTATTTAAAAGACAAAGAAAAGTTTGGCTTAGGACACGTTGGAGCTTGATCTTCCGTTATGGCAATCGGATCCTTGAAATCTTTTGCTCAGCTTAATTTAACATTTCCCATAGTAAGTGGTTCGAATTTAGATGCAAGTCTAAATTCCACCACAATTTACCCGATGTATATGAGAATTACCGCATCATTTTCTTATATGTACTCTCTAACCCCAATTTTGATCCGCGCCCTAGGATGACAAAAAGTTGCTGTTATTTACCAAAATGATACATGGGGGCGCTCTGGCTACCTTTACTTAACTAAAGGAATTAAAAATCACGATGTTTCTTTAGTTAATCCAGAAAATAGCAGAGGAATTCCACCAAGTCTTGATCGAAATGGTGTAAAAGAATATTCGTACCTCCTTCAAGAAATAATAGACTCCCAAGCTAGATTTTTGATTTCTATTATGCTGTACCCTGCTGCTTATTATGTATTTGAAGAACTCTATGATTTAGGATTAAGGCAAGGAGATCTCGTCATTTTTACGACAACTTCTGACTTGACTACATTTTCAGCGTATGATAATGCGTTTAGCTATAAAATATATGAAATTGCAGTCCCAATTATTACTATATATGGACAATGCTGAGTCGGATCATGGGGAGAAAAAGCTTTGGCACAGATTTCTAAATCCTACGGTGGCTTAATAAATTCTTATAGCTGCTTTTATTTTGATTCAGTCTTTTTGATTGCTTATGCTTTGGATTTCATGATTAATAGAGGATTAGACTATACAGATCCCGATAAACTGCAAAAAGCTATGAGAAATCAGCAATTTTATGGGTGCACTGGGCAAGTTAATATAGAAAAAGGGTCAAATGATAGGATTATTCAATCTTTTGAAATTGTTGCTAACAAGCTAGATAATAATAAAAATATTACAACTTATATTATGGGGTATTTCCGGCCTCAAAGTACACAATTAATAACAATCCAAGAACCTATGATATATGCTGATAGATCAACCACAAAGCCAACAGATCTGAGGAATAGTAATAATGAGTGCCCCTTTCCTAGCAGGCTTGTAAGAAATTTTGCAAAGGGAAGAACATTGACATTTGGGATTTGTTTCGCAGTCGCTTTGATTTCTTTAATTATTACGATTTATATATGAAAAAAGTGATGGAAATTCTCAATAGAGCCTTTGAACATTAGAGAAGAACTTTGTGTCCAAGACGTTATTGTGGCAGCGACGATTATAATTGAATTTTTTCAGTTTTCTTCAATGGGGCCTGATTTTTCAGCAATTAGTTCAACATATGCAGATATAAGTGACTCTTTTTCACTAAGTTTGGAACATATTTTGAGACTGAGAAATGGAGTGTTTTGAATCGTTGCGAATGTTGTTTTTGCGTCTATTGGTTTGTGAGTGATTTTGTGCTCAGTGGTTCTTCTTAGACTTGATGAAAAATTTCCGATGAGCTTTTTACTTAGAAATTTAGGGACTTTAGCTGATTATTTGATGCCTATTTTAGGCGATCTTTGTTTTATTCCGTTTATTTCAATTTGTCTTGATATTTTTTTATGTGATCAGTCTATAGGAAATAATTTCACTGACAGCTTTTTAGCACAAGACTGCTATTATTTTTGCTGAAAAGATGAGCATTTAGTATACGCAATTTTTTCGATTATCGCATTAATTGCTTATGAGCCACTCGCAGTATTTTGTAGGCCTCTTTGGCAAGAGCTGCAACCAATTTTACATGTAAAAGCGGTTCCACTCTTTTTAATGGTGAAAACAATGGTTCAGATTACATTAATTGTGATGAATAAAACAGTAAAAAGAGCCCAAAGTATTCTTCATGGAATTCTCTTTCTAATAGTGATGTGCTTTTATATTATTTTTTTATTTAAATTCAAGCCATATAATTATGCGAGATTCAGCTGATGACAGACTTTAATTTTAATTGCAGTTGTATGGCTTTCTTTCCTTTCAGTAATTGAGCAAAGTTTCGGAGGAAACCAAATTATTCTGGTATCGATTTTATGCTTTGGATTTATAATTATAGGACTTCTTGGTCTTTATGTACAATATAAAAAATACCCAAGTCTTCTGTTTCGGAAAAAGGGGCAAGACACGTCGAGTTTGTTTGTATTTGCTTTCTCTTTTGGGAAGCATTCAAAATTGGCTTTGTCTAAAATTGTTTCAAGTTCTAAGGTAGGCATGGAATCGTGAAAATAATGTCTTATTAATATTTATTTTAAAAAGGGCCTAAAATCTCCTTCATGGTATTCTATTTATATTAGTGATGCGCTTTTATATTGCTTTTATTTAAATTAAAACCTTATAATTACCCAAGATTCAGCTGATGGCAAACTTTGGTATCGATTGGAGTAATATGGCTAGCTTTGGTTTCAGTCGTTGAACAAAGTATTGGTGGAGATCCCCTTATTTTAGTATCAATTTTATGTTTTGGCTTCTTAAGAATTGTGCATATAAATTAAAAAATATCTCGAATCATTATACTCCTTATTTGAACAAAGCTCAAGAATCTGATCTCATCTTTTGATCATAATGATTCTCTTACAGACATTTTCAGATATCATTTGGTCTAAAATTTTTCTCTTTAGAAACTTACATAGTAAAATCGATACTTTTCCACCCAATATTTATGATAAAAAATTTTCATCAATGATGAGATGTCAGTAAGAGGAAAATCTTCGAGGTATAGTATGATGCAGCAGATAAATTAAGCTTCTAATCATTGAATTTCTAGGAGTTTATATTCAAAGAAAAAAAATTCAAGCCTTCTTCTATATTTCGGAAAAATGGTTCAAGATACATCGAATTTATTTAATTTTGGCAGGCATTCAAGGGAAGCTTTATAAAAAATTGTCCCTGCCAGCTTAACAACATCAGCAAGAAAATCATTATCGTCAAGAAAAATTGAAAATTTAAGCCCTTATCCCTCATGACTTAGCAAGATATGTTAAAAACCTAATTTTGGGAAAAGTAAAATTACTCTTTTAAACAAGAAATAATATTTAATCATTAAACCAGTTAAAATACCATCTCCTCAGTAATTTTTATTGAATTAAAATATCAACTCTAAGCCGTAGCGAAGCTCTTTTAGATCTTGTTTACTAAACTTAGAAACGAATTTGCATTAATCTTGAATTCTTTAAGCTCCCAGCATTATTATCAGATTTAAAGGTATAAATGTCACAATAAATTTAATTACCCTTAAATAATATTAATATTTTACCTATTTAATAATGTCTATAATCAAAGATCTTGTGGAAAATTTAGTCTTCCATAAATTCGTATGAAAATTACTCTTATTTGCCTTATTACTGAATGAATTTAAGTGCTTAGAAATTATTGTGATATATGAAAAAAACAACACCACCATAAGCAATCAAGTCTTATTGAACCTTATGGCTGAAACAAACTCCCTTGTTGAATTTTATAATTGTGAATATTCTGACATAATAACTTGTGTTAGATTTTATGAAAATGTTATGTTAGTTTTAGATTTAACAGATCGTATCGAAACTCAATTTTTTATATCAGAATTATGTAAGGAAAGAGAAATCCCACACTTGGTGCTTGAAAATAAACTTAATTATTTTGATAAGTGAACTTTTTCGTTAAAACCATCATATATCGCTCAAATTAACGCTTTTATTGCTGTGCTTCATTATTTTAGATGAACTCAAGGTCTGACAATTTATGATGGATTTATGGATTGTCTAAAAGAGAATCTTGAAAACTATTCTGAAAAACTAAATTTTTTAGCAATTGAGCCTAATACAAATATTAATGAATTAGTAAATAGAATTATCACACCTCTTGGTGAAGCTCTTTATTATGTTTTCTTAGAGTCTACTGAATCAATAAAACTTCAAAGCATTTTAACAACTACAAAGCTTCTAGCAAGTGGAAGCGGAATCATTTTTGATCAGAAAAGTGGGTATCAATGTATTATTGATGGAGCCTTGATTATTACTGTCAAAGGACAGGAATTGGTTTCTTCAGATGAAGAATATATGAAATCAGCAATAGAAAATGTGATTTCTTATGTAATAAGCCACATTAAAACAGAAAACAATATAGAAATTGTTTTTTGATTAAATTCCCTTATGAAAAGTCGTTATAGTATGAATGAGTTTTCTTTAGTTAACATTCAAGATGGAGTAAGAGTAATAGTAGGAGATATCATTAATGGAAATTTATCTTTATTTGGCAATATCACTTTCCCAGACAATGCAGTAGAAATTCCAAAATCAATAAAAAAAGTTTTGCAGCTTAGCATTGAAGCTGGCACTTCAAATCCTACAGGTCCGCCTGTTACTTTAGGAAAAGTTGGAGCATATGGCTCATACGCCGCTTGTGACATAATTAATGATAAATGATCTGGATTGCTAAATAATTTTCAGATCGAAATGTTTAATTTCGACTGTGGAACCTCGATTTATAACTCCACATATGCTAATGCTTGCTATTTAAAAGACAAAGAAAAATTTGGCTTAGGACACGTTGCAGCTTGATCTTCCCTTATGGCAATCGGATCAATGGAATCTTTTGCTCAGCTTAATTTAACATTTCCCATAGTAAGTGGTTCGAATTTAGATGCAAGTCTAAATTCCACCACAATTTATCCGATGTATATGAGAATTACCGCATCATTTTCTTATATGTATTCCCTAACCCCAATTTTGATCCGCGCCCTAGGATGACAAAAAGTTGCAGTTATTTACCAAAATGATACATGGGGGCTGAATGGCTATCTTTATTTAACTCAAGGAATTAAAAATCACGATGTTTCATTAGTTAATCCAGAAAATTCCAGAGGAATTCCACCAAGCATTGATCGAAATGGTGTTAAACAATATTCTCACCTCCTTCAAGAAATAATAGACTCCCAAGCTAGATTTTTGATTTCTATTATGCTGTACCCTGCTGCTTACTATGTATTTGAAGAACTCTATGATTTAGGATTAAGGCAAGGAGACCTCGTTATTTTTACAACAACTTCTGACTTGACTACATTTTCAGCATATGATAATGCATTTAGCAATAAAATATATGAAATTGCAGTCCCAATTATTACTATATATGGACAAAGCTGAGTAGGATCATGGGGAGAAAAAGCATTGGCACAGATTTCTAAATCTTATGGTGGCTTAATTAATTCTTATAGCTGCTTTTATTTTGATTCAGTCTTTTTGATTGCTTATGCTTTGGATTTCATGATTAATAGAGGATTAGACTATACAGATCCTGATAAACTGCAAAATGCTATGAGAAATCAGCAATTTTATGGGTGCACTGGACAAGTTAATATAGAAAAAGGGTCAAATGATAGGATTATCCAATCTTTTGAAATTGTTGCTAGCAAGCTAGATAGCAATGGAAATATTACAACTTATATTATGGGGTATTTTCGGCCTCAAAGCACACAATTAATAACAATCCAAGAGCCTATGGTATATGCTGATGGATCAACTATAAAGCCAGCAGATCTGAGGAATAGCAATAATGAGTGCCCTTTTTCTAGCAGGCTTGTAAGAACCTTTGCAAAAGGACGAGCATTGGTATTTGGGATTTGCTTTACTGTAGCATTAATTTCTCTAGTCATTACAATTTATATATGAAAAAAGTGATGGAAATTCTCAATAGAACCTTTAACCATTAGAGAAGAACTTTGTGTTCAAGACGTTATTGTGGCAGCGACGATTATAATTGAATTTTTTCAGTTTTCTTCAATGGGGCCTGATTTTTCAGCAATTAATTCAACGTATGCAGATATAAGTGACTCTTTTTCACTAAGTTTGGATCATATTTTGAGACTGAGAAATGGAGTATTTTGAATTGTTGCTAATGCTGTTTTTGCATCTATTGGCTTGTGGGTTATTTTATGCTCAGTGGTTCTTCTTAGACTTGATGAAAAATTCCCTATGAGTTTTGTACTTAGAAATTTAGGAACTTTAGCTGATTATTTGATGCCTATTTTAGGCGATCTTTGCTTTATTCCGTTTATTTCAATTTGTCTTGATATTTTTTTATGTGATCAGTCTATAGGAAATAATTTCACTGATAGCTTTTTAGCACAAGACTGCTATTATTTTTGCTGAAAAGACGAGCATTTAGTATACGCAATTTTTTCGATTATCGCATTAATTGCTTATGAGCCACTCGCAGTATTTTGTAGACCTCTTTGGCAAGAGTTGCAGCCAATTTTACATGTAAAAGCAGTTCCACTCTTTTTGACAGTAAAAACAATGGTTCAGATTACATTAGTTGTGATGAATAAAACAGTAAAAAGAGCTCAAAGCATTCTTCATGGAATTCTCTTTCTAATAGTCATGAGCTTTTATATTATCTTTTTATTTAAATTCAAGCCATATAATTATGCGAGATTCAGCTGATGACAGACTTTAATTTTAATTGCAGTTGTATGACTTTCTTTCCTTTCAGTAATCGAACAAAGCTTTGGAGGAAACCAAATTATTTTGGTATCGATTTTATGCTTTGGATTTATAACTATAGGACTTCTTGGTCTTTATGTACAATATAAAAAATACCCAAGCCTTCTGTTTCGGAAAAAAGGACAAGACACGTCGAGTTTGTTTGTATTTGCTTTCTCTTTTGGGAAGCATTCAAAATTGGCTTTGTCTAAAATTGTTTCTAATTCGAAAGTAGGCATGGAATCGTGAAAATAAATGTCTTATTAATATTTATTTTAAAAAACTCTAATCTCAAATAATCAAAAATTTAATTTGCATAGAAACTTAGTATATATAGTTTTTAATTATTTTATTATTAAATAATTAAGAATTAAATCAACTAGCTAAATACTGCATAGAGGAAGAAGGAAAAGCGCAGTAATTTGCTGATCAAAATGGATTGAAAATAGTAATAAAATTAAAATAATATTGATTCAATAAATTATGTCTCTAGTTGATTATTTTGGGGATTTTTTTACCCTTCATCGATCTCTATGAAAAGCGGCTTTATTTATCAGTTGGCTGAATCTTTGTAAAAGCTTAGAAATTATTTTGATATATGAAGAAAGCAATTCTATTTGAAATCCAAAAAATAAATTTTATCAATTTTTAGAATTCAACTCCCTTGTTGAATGGCACATCTGTGATTACTCAGAGACTCTAGCTTGCTTAGAAATTTTTGAGAACGCTTTACTGGTTTTGGATTTGACAGAACGGATTGAAACTCAATTTTTCTTATCTAAATTATGCAAGGAGAGAGAAATATCTCATTTGGTATTTGAAAACAAATTAAGTTATTCTGATCTATGAAATTTTTCAATTAAGCCATCATCTTTAGAACAAACCAATGCATTTCTTTCTGTGCTTCGTTATTTTGGATGAACTAAAGGTCTTACGATTTCTGATGGATTTAAGAATATTTTAAAAGAAAATTTGGAAAAATATTCTAAGACTTTAAATTTTATGACTATTGAGCCGAATACAAATACGGAGGAATTAGTTAACAGAATTATAACTCCGCTTGGAGAAACTCTTTACTATATTTTTATGAATCCGGCAGAGTTCTATAAATTGCAAAGAGTTTTAGAGCCTACAAAACTATTAGATATTGGGAATGGAATTGTTTTAAACCAAGAAAGCGGATATAAATGCTCCATAAACGGAGCCTTAATAATTACAGTAAAAGGACAAGAATTTTCTTCTTCAGACAATGAATATATGATCTCATCAATAAAAAGTATAATTAATCACTTGCTAGAAAATATCAAAACTGAAAGCAGACAAGAATTATTTTTCCAATTAGATGTTTTATGAAGAAATAGAAATCTTTTTTCGTTAATTAATGTCCAAGATGGAGAAAGAGTAATAGTTGGAGAAATCCTTAATGAAGAATTATTCTTATTTAGTGATATAATTTTTCTAGGAAATTCTAAAGAAATTCCAAAATCAATAAAAAAAGTTTTACAGCTTAGCATAGAAGCTGGCTCTTCTAATCCTACAGGTCTTCCTATTACTGTTGGACTAGTTGGAGGATATGGCTCATATGCAGCTTGTGACATAATAAATGAAGATAGTTCTGGCTTGCTAAATAATTTCCAAATTACCCTATTTAATTTTGACTGTGGTACATCAATTTATAACTCTACATTTGCCAACACTTGCTATTTAAAAGATAAAGACAATTTTGGTATAGGCCATATATCAGCTTGAGGATCAGCGGTAGCAATTGGATCAATGAAATCTTTTAAACAGCTTAATTTAACATTCCCCATTGTAAGTGCATCTAATGGAGATGTCACACTAAATTCAACTGCAGATTATCCAATGTATATGAGAGTTCAAGCATCTCTTTCTCTTGGATACTCATTAATCCCAATTTTTATCCGAGCTTTAGGCTGAACCCAAGTTGCAGTCCTCTACCAAAATGATTCATGAGGACTATCTGGGTATTATTATTTCAGCCAAAGCATTAAAAATCACGACCTCTCTCTAATCAATCCAGAAAGTAGCAGAGCAATTCCACCAAATCTTAGCAGGACTGAAATAAAAGAATATTCATATCTCCTCCAAGAAATCATTGATACTCAGGCCAGATTTTTAATTTCAATTCTCCAATACCCAATGGCGTATTATATATTTGAAGAATTTTATGATTTAGGAATAAGAAAAGGAGATCTTGTTATTTTTACAAAACTTTCAGATCTTGCTACATTTACAGCATATGATAATTTGTATAAATATAAATTATATGAAACTGCAGTTCCTATAATTACTATGTATGGGCAAAGCTGAGTTGGACAAATAGGAGAAAAATCGTTATCGTATATTAATAAAAATTATGGGGGATTGATTAATTCATATAGCTGCTTCTATGTGGATGCAGTTTTTTTAATTGCATATGCGCTAGATTTTATGATCAATAGAGGAATTGATTATACTGATCCTGATAAAATGCAAAAAATTATGAGAAATCAGCAGTTTTATGGGTGTACTGGAAAAGTTAGTATAGAAAAAGGGTCTAATGATAGGATTATACAAACTTTTGAGATTATTGCAAATAAACTAGATGATAATGGCAATTTAACCACCTATGTGATGGGACAGTTTCGGCCTCAATTCACACAGCTAATACAAATTCAAGAACAAATAGTATATGCTGACGGTTCAACAATAAAGCCAACAGATTTGAGAAATACCAATTATAAATGTCCTTTCCCTGATAGACTTGCGAAAACCTTTGCAAAAGGAAGAGTCTTGGTTTTTGGGATTTGCTTTTTTGTTGCTTTGATTTCTCTGGCAATTACTATTTATATATGAAAAAAGTGATGGAAAATTTCAATAGAACCTCTGACAGCAAAAGAAGAAATTTGTATGCAAGACGCAATTGTGGCAGGGTCAATTATAATAGAATTTTTCCAGTTTTCTTCAATGGGGCCAGATTTTTCATTGCTTAATTCTACATTGGCTGAAATAGGTGATACTTTTTCGCTTAGTTTAGACCATATTTTGAGACTGAGAAATGGGGTATTTTGAATTATTGCTAATGCTGTTTTTGCATTAATTGGCTTATGAGTTATCCTATGCTCAGTAGTTCTCCTTAGGCTTGATGAGAAATTTCCTTTGAGCTTTGTCTTTAGGAATTTAAGCACTTTGGCTGATTATTTGATGCCTATTTTAGGCGATCTTTGCTTTATTCCGTTTATTTCAGTTTGCCTTGACATCTTTTTATGCGATCAAGCTATTGGAGATAATTTTACTGAGAGTTTTCTTGCTCAAGATTGCTACTATTTTTGTTGAAAAGATGAACATTTAGCTTATGCAATCTTTTCTATATTTGCATTAATAGCTTACGAGCCGCTTGCAGTATTTTGTAGGCCTCTTTGACAAGAGCTACAACCTATTCTACACGTAAAAGCAGTTCCACTATTTTTGATGGTAAAAACTATTGTTCAAATAACTTTAATTGTGATGAACAAGACAGTAAAAAGGGCCCAGAATCTCCTTCATGGCATTTTATTTATAATAGTGATGAGCTTTTATATTGTTTTTTTATTTAAATTCAAGCCTTTTAATTATCCAAGATTCAGTTGGTGGCAAGCTCTGTTTTCCATTGGAGTAGTGTGGCTTGCTTTTATTTCAGTAATTGAGCAAAGTATTGGTGGAGACCCCCTTGCTTTAGTATCAATTTTGTGCTTTGGATTTATAATGATTGCTTTAATCGGAGTTTATGTCCAGTATAAAAAGTACCCAAGTTTACTTTTTCGCAAAAAAGGCCAAGATACATCAAATTTGTTTATTTTTGCATTTTCTTTTGGCAAAAATTCAAAGCTTGCATTATCAAAAATTGTTCCAAGTGGGACATCTATGTCATCGCCACGTAAAATTGGAGACCAAAGCCCTTAAATTATATATTATTTCAACGTTTTATAATAATTAATTGAATATAAATAGTTTTCTTATCATTAATAAAATAATTTAAATATAATTCGTTTAAAAATAAGCAAAATTTTACAGAAAGAGATATAAATTAACTTTTTGCTATATTTTGATTCTTTATTATGATTTTCTGGCAAAATCTTAAAAGAAAATATCCATTACGAGGCCAAAGAACTAATAAAATTTAAATAGCAATATTCTTATCAATATTTAATCGAGAAAATTTATAGACTTTATATTTTTTTTTGGAAATCCCATTTTTGATATTTGTTTTTCTTTTTATAAATTTTATAAAATTTCAAATAAAACTCTTTTATTAAATCAAATAAATATTCCAGTATTTTAATAAATTTTGATATTTAGTCAATACATAGCATAATAAAAATCAATTATTTACCTAAACTTATGCTTTTAATTGAAGAAATCGCTAAAATTTTTGGTTATTATCATCTCCTGTGAAAATTACTTGTATCGATTTTGCTATTGAATTTTTGCAATTGCTTAGAAATAATTGTGATCTATAAAACGAATAGTGAAATCTGAAGCCAAGATTTAATTTTTGAGTTGTCATCTGATATTAATAGCTTTACTGATTGGCATAGCTGTGAATATTCAGAGGTTTTAGCTTGTTTTGATCTTTATGAAAACTCTATTCTAGTTTTAGACTTAACAGAGAGCATTGAAACTCAGTTTTTTATTTCTAAATTATGCAAAGAAAGAGAAATTTCACATTTGGTTTTTGAAAATAAGCTGAATTATATTGATCAATGAACTTACTCAATAATGCCTTTATCTTCGGACCAAATTAATTCATTTTTAGCTGTACTTACATATTTTGGTTGAGCACAAGGTCTTGTGCTCTATAATGGGACTAGAGATTCTTTAAAAAAATATTCAGAAAAATACTCAGAAAATTTGGACTATTTAATTATAGAAGATGAAACAAATATAGACGAATTAGTTAAGACAATTATTACTCCACTTGGAGAAACTTTATATTATATTTTTACTGAATCTTCTGCAGCCTTGAAATTGCAGAGTGCTTTAATAGCTACAAATCTTTTAACCTCTGGAAATGGAATTGTTTTAGATCAGAAAAGTGGATATTCCTGCATAGTTGAGGGAGCTTTAATTATTACTGTTAAAGGAGAAGAGTTCAGTTCTTCTAAAGAAGGCTATATAAAATCTTCAATGAGGAGTATAATTTCTTATTTATTAAGTCATATCAAAGCTGAAAGCAGCCCTGAAATTCATTTTCAGTTAAATTTATATTCAAAAAATTTTGCAAGAGAATTTTCTCTATTAAATATTCAAAATGGAGAAAGAGTAGTAGTAGGAGAAATAAATGATGGAAAACTATCAATACTAAAAAATATTACTTTTCCAGGCAATTCTCAAGAAATTCCTAAATCACAAAAAAAAATATTACAGCTGAGCATTGAAGCTGGTTCTTCTAATCCTACCGGTCCACCTATATCTGTCGGACAAATTGGAGGATATGGCTCATATGCAGCTCGCGACATAATTAACTTTAGCTCTGGACTTCTCGATAACTTTAAAATCAGCCTTTTCAATTTTGACTGTGGAGTAACAATTTATAACTCCATATTTGCTAATGCTTGCTATTTAAAAGATAAAAACAGTTTTGGCCTCGCACATATATCAGCCTGAGCATCAGTTATGGCAATCGGGTCAATGAAATCTTTTAAGCAGCTTAATTTAACATTCCCCGTTATAAGTGCTTCTAATGGAGATGTCACGCTAAATTCAACCAAAAATTACCCAATGTATATGAGGATTCAGGCCTCTTTTTCTTATGAGTACTCATTAATCCCAATTTTTATCCGGGCTTTAGGCTGGCGGAAAGTGGCAGTCCTTTACGAAAATGATACATGAGGACTATCTGGGTACATTTATTTTGACCAAGGGAGCAAAAGCCATGATCTCTCTTTAGTCAACCCAGAAAGCAGCAGAGCTTTTCCAGGAAATCTTAATAGAGATGAGGTAAAAGAACATTCTTATATACTTAAAGAAATAGTAGACTCTGAGGCTAGATTTTTAATTTTGATAATGCAGTATCCAACCGCTTATTATATATTTGAAGAATTTTATGATTTGGGCTTAAGAAAAGGTGATCTCGTCATATTTACGTCACTTTCCGACCTTATTTCGTTTTCTGCATATGATAATGCTTATAAGTATAAAGTATACGAGGTTGCTGTACCTATTATGACTGGATATGGAGAAAGCTGGGTTGGACCATTAGGAGCAAAAGCTCTATCACAAATAAAAAAATCCTATGGAGGCTTGATAAATTCTTACAGCTGCTTTTATTTTGACGTTGTATTTTTAATTGCATATGCACTGGATTTTATGATTAATAGAGGGTTGGATTATACTGACCCTTATAAGCTACAAAAGATTATGAGAAATCAGCAGTTTTATGGTTGCACTGGACCAGTTAATATAGAAAAAGGGTCAAATGATAGGATTATTCAAACTTTTGAAATTTTTGTGAATAAATTAGACGAATATGGCAATTTAACTGTTTATTTAATGGGGCAGTTTCGACCTCAAAGCACGCAGCTCATAACAATTCAAGAGCCTTTGGTATATGCAGATGGTTCCACCACCAAACCGCCAGATTTAAGAAGCACTGGCTATAAATGCCCTTTCCCTGACAGACTTGTAAAAACCTTCCCAAAAGGCCGAGCCTTAGTTTTCGGGATTTGCTTTGGCGCTGGACTTATTTACCTTGGCATTGTAATATATATATGAAATAGATGGTGAAAAATTTCTATTGAGCCACTCATGAGAAAAGAAGAAATTTCTATACAAGATGTGATTGTGGGAGCGACCATTTTTATTGAATTTTTTCAATTTTCCTCAATGGGCCCAGACTTTACAGTCATCAATTCTACTTTGACTGGGATCAGTGATATGCTTTCCTTAAGCCTAAACCATATCCTTAAGCTCCAAAATGGGGTGTTTTGAATAGTAGTTGACATTGTTTTTGGGGCTATCGGCTTATGAGTACTTTTATGTTTTGTAGTTCTTTTAAGGCTTGATGAGAAATTTCCAACAATTTTTATGTTAAGGCATTTAGATGCTTTAGCTGACTATCTTATGCCAATTTTAGGGAATCTTTGTTTTATTCCTTTTACTTCAGTATGCCTTGATATCTTTTTGTGTGACCAATCAATTGGGGATAGCTTTACAGAAAGTTTTTTAGCTTGAGATTGTTATTATTTTTGCTGGAAAGGCGAACACTTATTTTATGCAGTTTTTTCAGTATTTGCTTTGGCAGCTTATGCTCCTCTTGCAATATTTTGTAGGCCACTTTGGCAAGAGCTGCAGCCACTTTTGCATGTAAAAGCAATTCCACTATTTTTGATGGTAAAAACAATGGTTCAAATAATTTTAATTGTGATGAATAAGACAGTCAAAAGGGCGCAAAGCGCCCTTCATGGAGCTCTGTTTTTAATAGTGATGCTTATTTATATTAGTTTTTTGCTTAAATTCAAGCCTTATAATTATGCAAGATTCAGTTGGTGGCAAACTTTGATTTTAATAGCAGTCGTGTGGCTTGCTTTTTTATCAATAGTTGCGCAGAGTATAGGAGGTAACCCATTTATGCTGTCGACAATATTATGCTCAGGATTAGTAGTTATTATATTAGTTGGTATTTATGTGCAGTATAAGAAATACCCAAGTTTACTTTATCGCAAAAAGGGTCATGATACGTCAACTTTGTTTAAATTTGCTTTTGCGTTTGGAAAGCATTCAAAGCAAGCTTTAAAAATGATTGTCCCGAATACTAATGTAGAAAAGATAATTTTAAAATAGCAGTACTTGAAAAAATGAATATTTCTAATATAAATATAATTTCTTTTTTTATTAAATTCATGCACACAGGTACTCGATAAGATAACGAATAAAATTTATCATGATATTAGTAAAGTATATTCCTCATGGATAAATTGGTTTTTTATATTATAAAAATCATTAATTTATTATTTTTTAATAAGTTATATAAAAATAATGAATTCAAGAGATATTCTAATAATAGCCCATTCGTGTTCTAATGAAAACATTAATAAATTGGGATATTTATTATTGATTATACATTAACATTATGGTTTATACCACACAAACTCCAGCCATATCTAGAAATTTGCACAGATTCCCAAATTTTTCAAGAATATTTTTATTGGCGTTTTTAGTAAGGTTTTGCTCTTCATTCGAAGCAATTATTATTCATCCCAATCGCAATCCAAATTATAATTTAAATAGCATTTTGCAAATTACTGAAAAATTTGGCCAAACTATAGAATGGCATATATGCAATTCTTCATCAATTATAAATTGCTTTGACTTATATCCATCTGCTTTAATTGTTTTAGATTTATCAGACGATCTGCAGCTTATTATTTCTGAATATTGTAAACAATATAAAAAAGTCCATTTAGCATTCGAAAATAAGTTTTCTTATTTTGATGACATGACCTATTATATGATCCCTTCTTATTCAGATAAAGCAGAAAATTTTTTAGCAATCTTAAAATATTTTGGCTGAAACCAAGGGCTTGTAATTTTTGATATAGAAAAAAGCAACTTAAAAAATGATTTTTTAAAATTTTCATCTGAATTTAATTATTTGGTAATTGAATCTGGAGCAATAATTGATGATTTGGTAAGTAGATTTATTATGCCTATGGGCACGACACTTTATTATCTTTTTATGGAATTTTCTGAATCATTAGAATTGCAAAACTCCTTGGTTTCGAAAAAACTTTTAGCTGATGGGAATGGGATTATTTTAGACCAGGAAAGTGGCTATAATTGCTCAAATGATGGATCTATAATTATTACAGAGACAGGCTATGAATTTGTATCTTCAAAGGAAGAGTATTTTCAAATTTCTTTGGAAAAAACACTAGATCTTTTATTAAATTATTCAACAGATACCTATGAAAATTTTAATACTATTTTAAAAAATCATCACGCAAAAAGCAATTTTTCACTCATAAATATTCAAAGTGGAAAAAGAATAATCGTCGGTTTCATTATAGGTCAAAAAGTTACAATTTTTAGAAATTTGGCGTTCCCAGGAGATACAACAGCAATTCCTAAATCAGCAAAAAAAATCCTGCATTTAAGCATTGAAGCAGGAACTACGAACCCCAATTCAACTCCAATGACTGTTGGATATTTAGGATCTTTTGGAACCTATGTAGCTAAAGACATGATTAATGAAGGAATTACTGGAATTTTACAAAATTTCCAGGTTCAATTTTTTAATTTTGACTGCGGGGTGACTATCTATATTATTCAAACACCTTTCTAGACCAGCCTTGCATGCCACTACCTATACTGATCTCCCCGAATATAAAATAATAATTTGTAAGCCAAAATATATTGGGAAATTGCCTATTAATATTTTTACATTTAAATATCTCAGTTGCAATGGAGCCTATTTCCAATAGAATGCAGCTGCTGTGCATTTGCCATAATGCGACTTTTGCAAATGCTTGCTATACAAAAAATATTGACGAGTTTGGATTGGCACATATAGCAGCTCCAGGGTCAGTTATGGCGATTGGGTCAATGAAATCTTTTAAGCAGCTGAATTTAAAATTCCCTATAGTAGGCTGTGCCAATGCAGATGCTTCTTTAAACTCAACAGCCACTTTTCCATGGTTTGTAAGAGTACAGATGTCAAATTCGCTAGCATATTCTATGATACCGTTATTAATAAGAGCAATGGGCTGAAAACAAGCAGCTGTTCTATACCAAAATGATACCTGAGGACAATCAGGGTACTATTATTTGTTACAAAGTGTGAAAAACCATGATTTAGAGCTGATAAACCCTGAAAACTCAAGAGCAATCCCATCAAATCTGAATAGGACTTCTATAGGGAAATATAAAAATCTTTTGCAGACAATCATAAATTCACAGGCGAGGTTTCTTATTCATATAGTCCAATATCCTATGTGCTATTATATAATGGAGCAGTTTTATGATTTGGGGCTGAGAAAAGGAGATTTAATTTTGCTTACTTCAGTTGCAGATATTTTGAGTTTCTTTGACTATGATTTTTTGTACTCATATAAAGCCTTTGAGATTGGAATTCCAATGTTGAGTGTATATGGCCAAAACTGGGTTGGAGAAATAGGAAAAGAGGCTTATTCAAGGGTTATTTTAAATTATAAGTCTACGCCGAGCACTTTTACGTGTTTCTACTTTGATGGAGCTTATTTGATAGGATATACTTTAGATTATATGATAACCCGAGGATTAGATATTACTGACCCTAGCAAAGCAATGTCAGCCATGAGAAACCAACAGTTTTCAGGCTGCACAGGGAAGGTTTCAATAGAAAAAGGCAGCAATGACCGGATAATAGACGCCATCCAAATACCAGCAAATCAGTTATCGGCTTCAGGAAATGTCACAACTTATGTTGTCGGACAGCTTAAACCCTATAGTACTCAGATTTTTATTATCCAACAGCCATTGGTATACGCAGATGGCACCACACTTAAACCTTCTGATTTAAGAAACACCAATTACAGATGTCCATTCCCTGATAGTCAAATTCAGACTTTTGCCAAAGGTAGAGGCCTTGTTTTTGGGATTTGTTTTACTGTCGCTTTGATTTCAGTTATTATCACTATTTATATATGGAAAAGATGATGAAATATATCAATAGAACCATTAAAAGAAAAACAGGAAATTTCTTTACAGGATTTTATTGTATCTGCCACAATTTGTATTGAATTTTTCCAAATTGCATCAATGGGGCCTGATTTTAGCTTGATCAGTGAGATTTTAGCTGATTTTAGTAACTCATTATCGCTAAGTTTGGATAAAATTATAAAGCTGGAGAATGGGGTATTTTGAATTGTAGTTGATACTGTTTTTGGGTTTATTGGGCTCTGGCTGGTTTTATGCTTAGTTGTTCTATTTCGATTAGATGAAAAATTCCCTTCTGTATTGGTTTTTAGATATCTAGACCTTTTAGCTGATTATATGATGCCGATATTAGGCGACTTATGCTTTATTCCTTTTGTTTCTATGTGTTTAAATGTTTTTGTATGTGACCAATCAATAGGTGACAGCTTCACTGAGAGTTTTCTAGCCCAAGACTGTTATTCCTTCTGCTGAAAAGACAAGCATTTAGTATACGCTATAATTTCGTTTTTAGCTTTATTATCGTATGAGCCTCTCGCAGTATTTTGCAGACCTCTCTGACAAGAGCTTCAGCCTTTATTACACGTAAAAATTACTCCGCTATTTTTAATGACAAAATCTGTAGTCCAAGTTTTACTTATAGTTTTGAATAAGACCATAAAAAGAGCCGAAAGCACAACTCATGCAATTTTATTTTTAATTATTATGATAGGCTACATTGTTTTTATTATGAAATTTAAGCCTTATAATTACCCAAGATTTAGCTGATGACAAGGTATAAGCTTAATTGGGGTAGTTTGGCTTGCATTCTTATCAATATTGGCAATATGGGTAAAAGGGGAGTCAATAATTTTATTTGTAATATTGTGTATTGGCTGGGGGGTTATTGCGAGTTTTGGGATATATATTCAAGTAAAAAAATATCCTAGTTTACTATATAGGAAAAAAGGTAATGATACTGCAAATTTGCTAAAGTTTGCATTTAGTTTTGGGAAACAATCGAAAATTGCGCTGGCTAAAATTGTGCCAAGTTCGTCAATTAAAGGCTCATTGCATGAGCTTGCGGATCCAGAAAAATAGGGTATACAAATAAAAATATATTAATAGGCAAAAATTAATTTTTTTAATATTTAATAATGATTATCTTTGAGTGTTTTTTAATTTTAGTTATGGATTTTATGAATATCAATCATTAATTAATGTCCTATTTGAAAGACTATCCAAAAAATTCTAAAATTCATTGGCCCTTGTGATGAAAATTGATTTTATTTATTTGTTTATTGAATATTGGTAGCTGTTTAGAAGTTATTGTGATCTATGATAGAAACAGCACAGTCTGGGGTGCAAAATCATATTTAAACTTGCCAGAAGATATTATTTCACTTGTGGAGTGGCATAATTGTGAATACCTAGAAGCGTTAAATTGTTTTAATACATATGAAAACTCTATGCTTATTTTAGACCTAACAGATCGCATTGAATCACAGTATATTATTTCAAAATTATGTGAAGAGAGGAAAATTCCTCATCTGGTGTTTGAAAATAAGCTGGATTATATTGATCAGCTAACTTTTTCAATAACTCCATCTCCTTTAGATCAAATCAATGCTTTTATTTCTGCCCTTCGCTATTTTGGATGGACTCAAGGGCTTGTTACAAATAATGGAATTACAAATACTTTAAAAGAAAACCTAAAAAATTATTCAGAAAGCTTAAATTATTTAACAATCGAGTCTGGAGCAAATATTGATGAACTAGTTAGTAGAGCTATTACTCCTTTAGGTGCTACTTTGTATTATATTTTTATGAACTGTACAGAATCCTACAAATTGCAAAAGGCTTTAATATCCTCTAAACTTTTATCAAGTGGAAATGGGATTATTTTAGACCAAAAAAGTGGATATAATTGTATAGTTGATGGAGCTCTAATATTAACTGTTAAAGGACAAGAATTCAGTACTTCAGATGAAAACTATATGAAATCATCAATAAAAAGCATAATTTCTGAGCTCTTAAATCATACTCAAGCCGAAAGTAAACTTGAAATCCTTTCTCAATTGGAATTTATATCAAAAGATTACTATAGCAGCAAAGACTTTTCTTTAGTTAATATTCAAAACGGTGGAAGAGCAATTGTTGGAGAAATTTATAATGAAAAATTATCAATATTCGGAAATATAATATTTCCTGGAAATTCCACTAAAATTCCAAAGTCAGAGAAGAAAATTTTGCAGTTAAGTATTGAAGCAGGCACTACAAATCCAATAGGGCCAGCCATTCCTATTGGATTAGTTGGAGGATATGGTTCATATGCAGCTAAAGACGTTATCAACGAAGGTGACTCTGGTCTGCTTACGAATTTTCAAATTGAATTTTTTAATTTCGACTGCGGAGTAACAATTTTTAATGCCTCTTTTGCTAAGGCATGCTATTTAAAAGATAAGGAGAAATTTGGTTGAGCACATGTATCAGCATTAAGCTCAGCTGTGGCAGCTGGCTCAATGGTTTTGTTTAAACAGCTCAATTTATCATTCCCAATCGTAAGTGCAGCAAATGGAGATCCAGGATTAAGCTCAACAGCTACTTTCCCAATGTATATGAGGGTCCAGCTTTCAAATTCCTATGCGTACTCATTGCTTCCAATTTTTATCAGAGCCTTGGGATGGCAACAAGTTTCAGTTCTTTGCCAAAATGATTCCTGGGGATTATCTTCTTACTATTATTTGCAGCAAAGCGTTAAAAATAATCAAATCCAGTTGGCCAATCCAGAAAGCAGCAGAATCATACCTCCAAATCTCGACAGAGTTGGAATAAAAAATTATTCATATATACTCCAAGAGATTATTGATACTCAGACAAGATTTTTTATTTCTCTTGTACAATACCCAGCTATTTATTACATTTTTGAAGAATTTTATGATTTAGGACTAAGGAAAGGAGATCTAGTTATTTTGTCATCACTCACAGATATTGTACCATTTATAGGATATGACAACCTGTACAAATATAAATTATATGAAACTGGAATTCCAATTATAACTATGTATGGCCAAAGTTGAGTTGGACCACTTGGAGCAAAAGCATTATCAAAAATTTCAACTGCTTATGGAAACCAAAAGAATTCTTATAGCTGTTTTTATTTTGATTCAGTATTTTTGATTGCTTATGCTTTGGATTATATGATAAACAGAGGACTCGACTATACCAATCCTAATAAACTAAATGAAATTATGAGAAATCAACAATTTTATGGGTGCACTGGAGAGGTTATTATTGAGAAAGGATCAAATGACAGGATTCTCCAAGTCTTTGAAATTTTTGCGAACAAGTTAGATGAATATGGAAATTTAACAACTTATATTGTAGGGCAGTACAAGACACAAAGCACACAGCTTATAAAAATTGAAGAACCTTTGGTATATGCAGATGGGTCAACTATAAAGCCAACTGACTTGAGAAACACCAATTATGAATGCCCATTTCCTAACAGACTTATAAAAACATTTGAGAAAGGAAGAGCTTTAGTTTTTGGAATCTGCTTCAGTGTTGCCTTGATTTCCCTCTTTGTTACTATTTATATATGAAAACGATGGTGAAAGATAACTGTTGCCCCATTAACGGTAAAAGAAGAAATTTCTATGCAAGATTTTATTGTCGGAGCAACAATTGTTATCGAATTTTTCCAATTTTCGTCCATGGGCCCTGACTTCTCACCTATTAACTCTACACTGGCTGGAATAAATAGTTTATTTTCTCTCAGTTTGGACAATATTTTGAAGCTACGGAATGGGATTTTTTGAATAATTGTTAATGCTGTTTTTGGCTCAATAGGATTATGAGTAATTCTTTGCTTAGTTGTACTTTTACGACTAGATGAAAAATTCCCAACAAATTTTATTTTTAGAAATTTGGATGCTTTTGCTGACTATTTTATGCCTATCTTAGGTGACTTGTGTTTTATTCCTTTTATTTCAATTTGTCTTGATATCTTTCTATGTGATCAGTCTATTGGAGATAATTTTACTGATAGTTTTCTTGCTCAAGATTGCTACTATTTTTGCTGAAAAGGTGAACATTTAGCTTATGCAATTTTGTCTGTGTTTGCTTTAATAGCTTATGAGCCGCTTGCTGTATTCTGTAGACCTCTTTGGCAAGAACTGCAGCCTCTTTTACATGTAAAAGCAGTTCCACTCTTTTTGATGGTAAAAACAGTGGTTCAAATAACTTTAATTGTGATGAATAAGACAGTAAAAAGAGCACAAAGCACACTTCATGCAGTTCTATTTATGACAGTGATGATTTTCTATATTATTTTTTTATTTAAATTTAAACCCTATAACTATCCAAGATTCAGCTGGTGGCAAACTTTAGTTTCAATTGGAGTTGTCTGATTAGCTTTTCTCTCAATAATTGCACAAAATGGTGGTGATGATCCACTTATTTTGACATCTATTTTAATATTCGGACTGATAATCTTAGCTCTAATAGGAATTTATGTTCAGCATAAGAAATACCCAAGTCTGCTATTCCGTAAAAAAGGTCAAGATGCATCCAATCTATTTAAATTTGCTTTTTCTTTCGGTAAGAGCTCAAAACTCGCCTTATCAAAAATTGTACCAAGTGGGACATCAATGTCGTCTCCGCGAAAAATTGAAGATCCAAGCCCATAATTTATATATATTGACCGTTAACTAATTTTTATGTTTTTAAAAGATTTCATTAAACAATTTCTTTTAATAATGATTTTCATTAAAAATAGCAAAGATAATGCTTTAAGATATTAGTAAAAATTATTGATTCCTGATTATTTTTCTGTAATTTAACCAAATAACCATATAATAAATTCCTATAGCTTCATGCAAAGTCAAGATGGTGATAATTTTCTCACTGGTTTACATAAAACAAATATCTCAAAAATTTGGATAGGAAAAAACTGACTATATTAAATCACTGAAAGGTATATAATTCAAGGCTTATTTAATAATCCTAAAATAAAAATAGTATATAGTCAACAATGTTTAACTTTAATAAAACTTTTAATATTTTTTAATATCAAGTATAATTTATGAAAGTTCGCGATACTTTTCTGTTTTTTGCATACAATTTAAGCAAAATATTTTTATTTTTATCTAAGAGCATACTTTAAATGAGCTTGATAATAACATAAAAAATGGCTCTCTTGAAAACATCTGCTAACCTGTTGAGTAATTGCTGGATTCTATGATGAAAATTGGTTTTATTAATTTATTTGCTAAATATTTGCAATTGCTTAGAAATTATTGTGATCTATGAAAAAAGCAGTATATTGAGTGCAACGTCCCTTTTAGATTTTTCAGAAGAGCTTAGTCCTCTTGTGGAATGGCATAATTGCGAATATCCAGAAGCATTAAATTGTTTTAATGAATATGAGAATTCAATGCTTATTTTAGATTTAACTATTCGCATTGAAACACAGTTTTTTATTTCAAAATTATGTGAAGAAAGAACAGTTACTCATTTGGTGTTTGAAAATAAGCTGAATTATATTGATCAGTTAACTTTCTCAGTAGCAATATCTCCTTCAGATCAAATCAATGCTTTTATTGCTGTTCTTCGCTATTTTGGGTGAACTCAAGGCCTTGTTGCAAATAATGGGTTAACCGATTCTCTAGAAGCAAATCTTAGCAATTATTCAGAAAAATTTAATTATTTGGCTATTGAATCTGGAGCAAACATTGATGAATTAGTCTATAGAGTTATTACTCCTTTAGGATCAAATCTATACTACATTTTCTTAGACTCTGAAAAATCCTATATAATTCAAAAGGTTTTAATATCCACTAAACTTTTAGATAGTGGAAATGGGATTGTTTTAGATCAGAAAAGTGGATACAAATGCATAATTGAAGGAGCTTTAATTATTACTGCCAAAGGACAAGAATTATGCATCTCAGCTGAAGATTGCATGAAATGGTCAATAAAAAGTATAATTTCTGAGCTGCTAAATTATAATAAAACAGATAGCAAAATAGAAATTCTTTCTCAGATAAATTTCTTACTAGAAAAACACTCCAGGAGTAGAGTTTTTTCATTGATTAACATCCAAGAAGGAAAAAGAGTAATAATAGGAGAAATTATGGATGAAAATTTATTATTATTTAGAAATATAATATTTCCAGGTAATTCCACTAAAATTCCGAAGTCAGAAAAAAAAATTCTTCAGCTAAGCATAGAAGCAGGCACTTCAAATCCTGTTGGGCCACCAATTCCTTTTGGATTGATAGGAGGATATGGCTCATATGCAGCTGCAGATGTAATTAAAGAAGGCGACTCTGGCCTGCTAACAAATTTTCAAATAAAAATGTTTAATTTTGACTGTGGTGTAACAATTTATAACGCCACTTTTGCTAATGCATGCTATCTAAAAAATAAAGAAAAATTTGGCTTAGGACATGTATCAGCACTAGGATCAGTCATGACAGTTGGCTCAATGATCTCTTTCAAACAGCTCAATTTAACCTTCCCAATCGTTAGTGCTGCAAATGGAGATGCTGGTCTAAGCTCAACAGCTACTTTTCCAATGTACATGAGAGTTCAGCTCTCAATCTCTTATGGATACTCTTTACTTCCAGTTTTAATTAGAGCATTTGGGTGGCAAAAAGTTTCAGTTCTTTACCAAAATGATTCCTTGGGATTGGCTTCTTATTATTACTTAAGCCAAAGTGCTAAAAACAACAAACTCCAAATAATTAACCCTGAAAGTAGTAGATCTATCCCTCCAAACCTTGACAGAAGCGGAGTGAAAAAGTATTCGTACTTACTTCAAGAGATTATTGATTCCCAGGCAAGAGTGTTTATTTCTCTTGTACAAAATCCAGCAATTTATTACATATTAGAAGAATTTTATAATTTAGGACTCAGAAAAGGAGATCTCGTTGTTTTAACATCTCTTTCAGAAATTGTTCCACTTGTGGGATATGACAACCTATACAAATATAAATTATATGAAACTGGAGTTCCAATTATAACTATGTACGGCCAAAGTTGAGTTGGACCACTTGGAGCAAAAGCATTATCAAAAATTTTAACTGCTTATGGAAACCAAAAGAATTCTTATAGCTGTTTTTATTTTGATTCAGTATTTTTGATTGCTTATGCTTTGGATTATATGATAAATAGAGGACTCGATTATACCAATCCTTTTAAATTGAATGAAGTTATGAGAAATCAACAATTTTATGGGTGTACTGGAGAAGTCATTATAGAGAAAGGATCAAATGACAGGATTCTCCAAGCCTTTGAACTTTTTGCAAATAAGCTAGATGAAAATGGAAACTTAACCACTTATATTGTGGGGCAGTTTAAGCCTCAAAGCACACAGCTTATTAAAATCCAAGAGCCTATGATATATGCAGATGGGTCAACTATAAAGCCAACTGACTTGAGAAATACCAATTATGAATGTCCTTTTCCTAATAGACTTATAAAGACGTTTGCAAAAGGAAGAGCATTAGTTTTTGGGGTCTGTTTCAGTGTTGCGTTAATTTCCCTAGTTATTACTATTTATATATGAAAAAGATGGTGAAAAATCTCTGTTCCTCCACTAACAACAAAAGATGAAATTTCTTTCCAGGATTATATTGTTGGAGCAACAATTGTAGTTGAATTTTTTCAATTTTCAGCTATGGGTCCTGATTTCTCTGCAATCAGCTATATTATTAATGGAATATTCGATACATTTTCTCTGGATTTGGAAAACATTTTGAAGTTGAGAAATGGTGTTTTTTGAATAATTGTTAATGCTGTTTTTGGATCAATAGGATTATGAGTAATTCTGTGTCTAGTTGTACTTCTAAGACTTGATGAAAAATTTCCATCAAATTTTATATTTAGATATTTGGATATCCTAGCTAACTACTTTATGCCAGTTTTAGGTGATTTGTGCTTTATCCCCTTCATTTCAATTTGTCTAGATATTTTCTTATGCGATCAGACAATTGGAGATAATTTTACTGATAGTTTTCTTGCCCAAGACTGCTATTTTTTTTGCTGAACGGGTGAGCATTTAGCTTATACAATTTTATCTGTATTCGCTTTAATAGCTTACGAGCCACTTGCTGTATTTTGCAGGCCTCTCTGGCAAGAATTACAGCCTTTTTTGCATGTAAAAGCAGTTCCTCTCTTTTTAATGGTAAAGACAATGGTTCAAATAATATTGATTGCGATGAATAAGACAGTAAAAAGAGCACAAAGTATTCTTCATGGAGCTATTTTTATAGCAGTAATGGTTTTCTATATTATTTTTTTATTTAAATTCAAGCCGTACAACTATCCAAGATTCAGCTGATGGCAAGCTTTAGTTTCCATAGGAATTGTCTGGCTTGCTTTTATCTCTATAATAGCTCAATGCTTTGGAGGAAATTCGTTTATTTTGGTATTTATTTTAATATTGGGACTTATAATAATTGCTTTAATTGGAGTTTATGTTCAGCATAAAAAGTATCCAAGCCTACTATTCCGTAGTAAAGGTCAGGATTCATCCAATTTATTTAAATTTGCTTTTTCTTTCGGCAAATCCTCAAAACTTGCATTATCAAAAATCGTTCCAAACGGAACCTAGCAAATGGAATCAAAGATTCTCATAAGCATTTATTTAAGATAAATCAGCTTTTTTAATATTTTTGCTTATTAAAACAGAAACTTTGACTATTTTAATGGATAATTAACTTGAGTCGACTATAAATTTAGAATTAATTATTTATATAAATATTTTTATAAGTATTTTTTGGGTAAAAATGTGCCTTAAGGATAATTTTTATCATATTACTTAATTAAGTGCTTTATGATTTTATATCTTTTATAATCAAGAAATTTCTGTTTTTCAGCTAAGTATCTCTTCAATAATTATACTTATACTTATTATTATTATACATTAAATTTATAATTTGACTTAAGCGTAAATTTGGATAAAGCCTTAGAAATTCGAAAAAATTAATTTTCTAGCAAATTTTCTGCCAAATGGGAGTTGAAACCCATATAATACACCTGGCAAAGTGTTAAGAAGTTGCTGATTGGCCTTGCAGAGTCGTCTCTATCGTTCCAAGAGAAAAATGCAGCTTAAAGCTAACTTGGAATAGACTCTGAATATGACCAAATTATTTATCTATCATTTCTACCCATTCTATGATAATTTGTTGGATAAATTAAAATATGGTGTATTCGCCAGGCATGATTGGGAGGCTAGGCAGTTTAAAGTGCATATTTTAATTATATCTCATAGAGGGGAGCTTGATTTTTTTTATGTGATCAGTCAACTGGAGATAATTTTACTGTTCAAGGCTGTTTAATTTTGATAAAAGGTGAGCATATAGCTTATGCAATTTGTCTGCAAAAGCCAAGTTCTTAATTTACATAATTTATTTATCCTTTGATATATCTTTTTTATTGATTATCTTAAAATTAGAATAATTATATTGAGATAATAAAAAATTAGGATTTTTTTGCTTTGCAATGACTTACCTAATAAGAGATTCTTAAATTACCATCAAGAGGTCATGTCAATGCTCGATGGCGATTCAAATGCAGAAAAAATATTTTAATGAACGTACAATTTATAGATAAAATATCTAAGAAATTTGCTAATAAGTCCCTTTAGAATAGAATAATAAATATTAATAACTTAAAATAGCATTAAATAATGTCTAACTTGAAAATATCTCCAAAAAACTCGAGTGGTGGCTGGCTCTCGCTATGAAAATTTGCTGTTTATATTTGGCTGTTAGATATCGTTAGTTGCTTAGAAATTATTGTTGTTTATGAAAAAAGCTCTGCATTCTGAAATATAAAATCCATTTGAGATTTGTCGGGAAAATTTAATTACCTTGTTGAGTGGCATTATTGTGAATACTGAGAAGTATTAAATTGTTTTAATACTTATGAAAACTCTACGATAGTTTTAGACTTAACAGATCGAATTGAAACACAGTTTTTTGTTTTGAAATTATGCGAGGAGAGAAAAATTCCTCATTTAGTGTTTGAAAATAAGCTGAATTATACTGATAAATTAACTTTATCAGCAGCACCATCTGTTTCAGATCAAATCAAGGCATTTATTTCTGTTCTTCGATATTTCGGATGAATTCAAGGTCTTGTTATAAATGACAGATTAAAGAACACTCTAGAAGAAAAATTTGAAAATTACTTAGGAAATTTCAATCATTTTGCACTTGAATCTGGTACAAATATTGACGAGGTGGTCAATAGAGTTATTGCACCTTTAGGTGTAACTTTATATTGCATTTTCTTAAGCCCTATTAAGTCTTTTAAAATTCAAAAGGCTTTAATATCTGCGAAGCTTTTAACAAGTGGAAATGGGATTATTTTAGATCATAAAAGTGGATACGAGTGTATAGTTGATGGAGCCTTGATTATTTCTATCAAAGGTCAAGAATTTAGCGCCTCTGAAGAAGATTATATTAAATTGTCAATAGAAAGTGCAATTTCTGAAATTCTTGAACGTGTTAAAACAGAGAGCAGTCTTGAGATTCTTTCTCAGTTAAATTTCCTAAGTAAACTCTACAGCAGGAAGGATTTTTCATTAATTAATATTCAAGACGGAAAAAGAGTAATAGTTGGAGAAATTGTTGAGGAAAAATTATCAATATTCAAAGATATCACTTTCCCAGGCAATTCTCAGATAATTCCAAAGTCAGAAAAGAAAGTTTTGCAGCTGAGCATCGAAGCAGGCTCTAAAAATCCAATCGGGCCTTCAATACCTTTTGGATTAGTTGGAGGATATGGTTCATATGCAGCCCGAGATGTGATTAACGAAGCTGGCTCTAGTCTTCTCACAAATTTCCAAATCGAAATGTTCAATTTCGATTGTGGAGCATCAATTTATAATAACACATTTGCCAATGCGTGCTATTTAAAAGATAAAGAAAAATTTGGCTGAGGACATATTTCAGCTTGAGGATCATCGATGACTGCTGGCTCAATGATTTCTTTTAGGCAGCTTAATTTGTCTTTTCCTATTGTAGGGGCTGCAAATGGAGATCCAAACTTTAGCTCAACAGTTAATTTCCCTACGTATATGAGAGTCCAAGTTTCAAATTTATATGGATACTCATTACTCCCAGTATTCGTCAAAGGCTTTGGCTTTCAAAAAGCTTCAGTCCTTTATCAGAATGATACCTGGGGATCAACTTCCTATAGTTATTTAAACCAAGGTTCCAAAAATCATAATATGTATCTGCTTAATCCAGAAAGCAGTAGATCTATCCCACCAAACCTTGATCGAAATGGCATCAAAAAGTATTTAAATATACTCCAAGAGATTATTGATTCTCAGGCAAGAATTTTAATCTTGCTTGTTCAATATCCATCAATTTACTATATATTGGAAAAATTTTATGATATGGGACTTAGAAAAGGAGATCTAATAATTTTAACTTCAATTGCAGAAATTGTTCCGTTTACAGGGTACGATAATTTATATACATATAAATTATATGAAACTGGAATTCCAATTGTAACTATGTTTGGACAAAGTTGAGTTGGACCACTTGGAGCAAAAGCGTTGTCGAAGCTTTCGACAGCTTACGAAAACCAAATAAATATGTACAGTTGCTTTTATTTTGACGCAGTTTTTTTGATTGCTTATGCTTTGGATTATATGATAAACAGAGGACTTGATTATACTAATCCTAATAAATTGAATGAAGTTATGAGAAATCAACAATTTTATGGGTGTACTGGAGAGGTCATAATTGAAAAAGGGACAAATGACAGAATAGTACAAGTTTTTGAAATTTTTACTAACAAACTAGATGAAAATGGAAACTTAACAACTTATATTGTGGGACAGCTTAAACCTCAAAGCACACAGCTTATACAAATCCAAGAGCCTATGATATATGCAGATGGGTCAACTATAAAACCAACTGACTTGAGAAACACCAATTATGAGTGCCCTTTTCCTAATAGGCTGAAAAAGACTTTTGTAAAAGGAAGGGCTTTATTTTTTGGAATCTGTTTCAGTGTTGCATTAATTTCTCTAGTTATTACTATTTATATATGAAAAAGATGGTGAAAAATCTCTGTTCCTCCATTAACAGAAAAAGAAGAAATTTCTATGCAAGATTTTATTATCGGTGCAACAATTGCTATTCAATTTTTTCAATTTTCTTCAATGGGCCCTGATTTCTCTCCAATTAATACTACATTGACTGATATATGCGATTTTTTTTCTCTTAATTTGGACAATATTTTAAAGCTACGAAATGGAATTTTTTGAATAGTTGTTAATGGTGTTTTTGGATCTATAGGATTATGAGTGATTTTATGCCTAGTTGTACTTTTGCGGCTTGATGAAAAATTTCCTTCGAATTTTATTTTCAGAAATTTAGATGCTTTTGCTGACTATTTTATGCCGATTTTAGGCGATTTGTGTTTCATTCCTTTTATTTCAATTTGCCTAGACATCTTCTTATGTGATCAATCAATAGGAGATAATTTTACTGATAGTTTTCTTACAAAAGACTGTTATTATTTTTGCTGAAAAGATGAACATTTAATTTATGCAATTTTGTCTGTATTTGCTTTAATAGCTTATGAGCCACTTGCTGTATTTTGTAGACCTCTTTGACAAGAACTGCAACCTCTTTTGCATGTAAAAGCAGTTCCACTATTTCTGATGGTAAAAACAATGGTTCAAATAACTTTGGTCATAATGAACAAAACAGTAAAAAGAGCAGAGAGCACTCTTCATGGAGCACTTTTTATAGCAGTAATGGTTTTATACATTGCTTTTTTATTTAAATTCAAGCCCTACAATTATCCAAGATTCAGCTGGTGGCAAGCTTTAGTTTCAATCGCAGTTGTCTGACTTGCTTTTCTCTCAATAATAGCTCAAAATGTTGGCGGAAAACCACTTATTTTGACATCAATTTTAATATTCGGGTTGATAATAATAGCTCTCATTGGAATATGTGTACAGCATAAAAAGTACCCAAGTCTGCTATTTCGTAAAAAAGGGCAAGATGAATCAAATTTGTTTAAGTTTGCATTTACTTTTGGCAAGGCATCTAAACTCGCTTTATCAAAAATTGCTCCAAGCGGGACATCTATCTCATCACCTCGAAAGGTTGAAGATTTCAGTCCTTAAACTTTATATATTTGCAATTTAATGTAATTAACTGTTATTCTCATGGCTTTTAATTACCATAATTTTAATAATTTTTGCGCAATTATTCATTCAGTCTTTATGACTATATAGTGACTCTTCATTTTATTTTATAATTAATTAACAGAATTTTATCCTAAAAAATTTTAGACTCCATCTTACTTATTATGTAATGAAAATTTGTAACCTATTGAGAATCACAATTAGTTATGAAATATAACTATTTTTATTTTAAAGGGATTTTATAGGCTATTTTTATATTTTGATATTAAATATTAAAATCTCAATTTTGGGCTGAATAAAGCATCTAATACTAAAAATTAGGAACTTAAGTACTTCTTTTGAATTAATTAGCATTTGTGTAGCTAATTTATATTCATTTTATTATTATAATTTTATTTATAAGCAAGCAGGTCTCCTCTGTCATGTCTTTCTAAATTAAATATTACAATTTTTATATAATTCCTTTACATTTTACCTATAAATAAAAATTATTATTATCTAAAGACTTTTATATGAGCTTTAAGATCAAGAAAAGTAAACAATAAATTATAAAAAAATATTTTAATTTGCTAATAATAATTTTTCGATAGATTATTAATTTTCAGTCATAATTTATAAATCTCAATCATAAACTCTATAGTTTAATATAGTCAGTAAATCCTTAATTTTTAAAAATATTTATAATTTGCATATTTATATCTTGTGGTGTGGCTATTGTTATAATCACTATTATCAAATATTAAACGTACAAAATAGCATTAAATAATGACCTATTTGAAAACGTCTCCAAAAATTTTGATTAATCACTGGCTCCCTTTGTGAAAACTGATTATATTCATTTGTTTATTAGATATTTTTGGCTGCCTAGAAGTTATTTTAATCTATGAAAAAAGCAATATCTGAAACTCAAAATTCTTTTTAGGCTTATCAGAAGAATTTAGCACCGTTATTGAATGGCATAATTGTGAATATCCTGAAACTTTAAATTGCTTTAACATGTATAAGAACTCTATGCTTATTTTAGACTTAACAGATCGCATTGAAACGCAGATATTTGTGTTAAAGTTATGCGAAGAGAGAAAAATTCTTCACTTAGTGTTAGAAAATAAGCTGAAGTATATAGATCAGTTGACGTTCTCAGTAACACCATCTCCTGAAGATCAAATAAATGCTTTCATTTCTGTTCTTAGCTATTTCGGGTGAACGCAAGGTTTGGTGGCAAATGATAAATTTGAGAATCCTTTAAAAGAAAATCTTAAAAATTACTCAGAAAATTTTAATTTTTTGCAGATTGAATCTGGTGCAAATATCGATGAATTAGTTAATAGAGTTATTACTCCTTTAGGTGCAAATTTATACTATATTTTCTTAGATCCTCATAAATCTTATAAAATTCAAAAGGCTTTGATATCCACTAAACTTTTATCAAGTGGAAATGGGGTGGTTTTAGATCAGAAAAGTGGATATGAATGCATAATTGATGGAGCCTTAATTATTACTACCAAAGGGCAAGAATTCAGTTCTTCAGATGAAGATTACGCGAAATCATTAATGAAAAGCGTAGTTTCTGGCATATTGAAGAATATTGAAGCAGAAAGCAGCCTTGATATCCTTTCTCAGATAAATTTTTTCCTAAGAAAGCATCACAGCAGAAGTTTTTCATTAATTAATATTCAAGGAAGAGAAAAAGTTATAGTTGGAGAAATTATTGGCGAAAAATTATCAATATTTGGAAATATCACCTTTCCTGGGAATTCTGCCAAAATCCCAAAGTCTCAAAAGAAAATTTTACGATTAAGCATTGAAGCTGGCTCTTCAAATCCTACAGGTCCAGATATTCTTATTGGGTTAATTGGAGGATATGGTTCGTACGCAGCTCAGGACATAATTAATGAAAACGGTTCTGGTCTACTCACAAATTTCCAAATCGAATTGTTCAATTTTGACTGTGGGGCAACAATTTATAATGCTACGTTTGCTAATGCTTGTTACCTAAAAGATAAAGAAAATTTTGGCTGAGGTCACATCTCAGCTTGAGGATCAGTAATGACAGTAGGCTCAATGGTCTCTTTCAAAGAGCTCAATTTGTCTTTTCCAATAGTAAGTGCATCAAATGGTGATGCAGGACTAAACTCAAAAGCTGCATACCCTATGTACATGAGAGTCCAACTTTCAAACTATTACGCATTCTCATTGCTTCCAATTTTTATCAGAGCTTTGGGCTGACATCAAGCTTCAGTTCTTTACCAAAATGATTCTTGAGGATTATCAGCTTATGATTATCTAACCCAAGGCGCTAAAAATCAACACATCAAGTTAATCAATCCAGAAGGCTGCAGAGCTATTCCACCAAATCTTGACAGAGATGGTGTTAAAAATTATTCACATCTCCTTCAAGACATTATTGATTCTCAGGCAAGATTTTTTATTCCTCTTGTACAATTACCAGCAATTTATTACATATTTGAAGAATTTTATAATTTGGGGCTTAGAAAAGGAGATCTGGTTACTTCAGCACCACTTGCAGATATTGTTCCACTTGAAGGATATGATAACGCATATAAATATAAATTATATGAAACAGGAGTTCCAATGGTAACTATATATGGGCAAAGCTGAGTTGGGCCACTTGGAGCAAAAGCTTCATCACAGATATTAAAGGCTTATGGCAATCAAAAGAATTCATATAGCTGTTTCTATTTCGACTCAGTGTTTTTGATTGCTTATGCTTTGGATTTTATGATAAATCGAGGACTTGATTACACTAATTCTACTAAATTGCAAGAAACTATGAGAAATCAACAATTTTATGGATGCACTGGAGAAGTTATTATTGAAAAAGGGTCGAATGATAGAATTTTACAAACCTTAGAAATTTTTGCAAACAAATTGGACGAAAATGGAAACTTAACGACTTATACTGTAGGCCAGTTTAAGCCTCAAAGCACACAAATAATAAAAATCCAAGAGCCTTTGGTATATGCAGATGGATCGACAGTAAAACCAACAGACCTAAGAGACACTAATTATAAATGCCCTTTTGATAATAGGCTCGTAAGAACTTTCGCAAAAGGTAGGGCTTTAATTTTTGGAATTTGCTTTCTCGTTACCTTAATTTCTCTCTGCATTACCATTTATATATGAAAAAGATGGTGAAAAATCTCAATTGCTCCATTAACAGTGAAAGAAGAAATTTCTTTGCAAGATTTTATTATTGGAACAACAATCGTTATTGAATTTTTTCAATTTTGCTCAATGGGTCCAGATTTTTCTCCAATCAGCTATAAATTGGCTGATATAAGCAGTACTTTTTCTCTGAGTGTGGACAAAGTTTTAAATCAGCGGAATGGAATTTTTTGAATGGTTGTTAATGTTGTTTTTGGTTCAATAAGCTTATGAGTGATCCTTTGTTTGGTTGTACTTCTACGACTTGATGAAAAATTTCCTACAAATTTTATATTTAGGAATTTAGATGCCTTTGCTGACTATTTTATGCCAATTTTAGGTGACTTGTGCTTTATTCCTTTTATTTCAGTATGTCTTGACATATTCATATGTGATCAATCTATTGGGGATAATTTTACTGATAGCTTTCTTGCTCAAGATTGCTATTATTTTTGCTGAAAAGATGAACATTTAGTTTATGCGATTTTGTCTGTATTTGCTTTAATAGTTTACGAACCACTGGCAGTATTTTGTAGACCTCTTTGACAAGAACTGCAGCCTCTTTTACATGTAAAAGCAACTCCTCTCTTTTTGATGGTAAAGACAATGGCTCAAATATCCTTAATTGCTATGAATAAGACAGTAAAAAGAGCTCAAAGTACTCTTCATGGCGGTCTCTTTATAATAGTGATGATTTTTTATATTATTTTTTTATTTAAGTTCAAGCCCTACAATTATCCAAGATTCAGCTGGTGGCAAACTTTAGTTTCAATCGCAGTTGTCTGACTTGCTTTTCTCTCTATCTTAGCTCAGTGAATTGAAGTCAATTCAATAATAATGACATCTATTTTAGTACTGGGGCTATTGCTTATAGCCTTTATTGGGGTATATATCCAGTATAAAAAGTATCCAAGTCTGCTATTCCGTAAAAAAGGGCAAGATGAATCAAATTTGTTCAAGTTTGCATTTACTTTTGGAAAGACTTCTAAACTCGCTTTATCAAAAATTGTTCCAAGCGGGACCTCAATGTCATCTCCGCGAAAAATTGAAGATCAAAGCCCTTAGAATATTTATTGTTTTATATTTAACTATTACTTCTTATAAAGCATAAAGTATAAAAACAAGTTTAGAAGTAATGAAGATTTTTAATTGGGATTGGGTCTGAAAGAATACCCTTAAATAATCATCTCTCTCATTAATTTAAATTCGTAATTAATTTTAAATTGATAAACATAGGAGCTTGATATTTTTTTTTCAGATTTTTAATGTTATAATAAATTCAGGTAAAGATTCAAATTATAATAAGTTTGCCTTCCTAGAAAATCTTATTTAATGACTTTTGATAAAACAGCTATTATAATAGCTTATATAAAATTGGAGCTTCGTTTTTGTTTACAAATGCTTTACACAAAAGCTACCACAAGAGCATTATCAAGTTTGACCCTTATGTAAATAATAAAACTTGAAAGCTAAATTTCTCAAACAAAGATAAAATTAATAAATTTTATCAACTCAATTCTTAATAATTTTAGATTAACATTCAAAAAATTTCACCAGCAATTTTTATTTAGCGTGAATGCCATTTTTTAGTTTTAAAAAGATTTTAGAGCTATGAGAATTTCTATCAAAATATCAACTAAATAAATCATCTAAATTGTAAAATTAATTATAGCTAATGGCATCAGACATCTAGAAATTATAAAGATGAATTTTAGGCCTAATGTAATTAGTTATAATTGATTAGTTTTAATATAAGAATAAAAATAAATTGACTAATGGTTGAAATTTCAATACTCTTCAATTTATTGATAAAATCAGGATTATTCAATCTCTAACAAAAATATGATATTTAATAAAAAGGGAAACAAATATAAGGCAGATTTAATTAAAATATTAAAAATAATTTACCAAAGGATCTTAATTTTGGCTAATAAATATTCTTAAATCAATAAGATATTTAAAAATTACATAGCCAAAAATACAAATTTTCATTAAAAAAAATAGCTAAAACTGAAATTTTATACTTATATAGGAAAATAATCAAATTGCCTATTTTTAAAGCAATAATAATTAAATTTTATGAGTCTAAATGCTATTTAAAGATATTAAATCATAATATATGGCTATTTTTTATTCTCTATCTGTTTGATTTCTTAATTAATTTAATTAATGTCTCTGAGTAAAGATTTGGCCAAGAATTTTTGTTTCCATCAAGCTTATTGATCAAAGTTGGCTCTATTTGCTTATTTACTAACTCTTTGCAGTTCCCTAGATGCCATTGTGGTATATGAAGAAAGAAACTCATTTTGAAATTCAAATAAACTATTGAATTTGTCTGCGGATATAAACCCATTTGTTGATATACATTATTGCGTGTATTCGGAAGCAGCAGATTGCATTGATTTTTACGAAAATGCTCTACTAGTCTTAGACTTAACAGACCTTATTGAGACTCAATTTTTTATTTCAGAATTTTGCAAGGAGAGGAAAATACCGCATTTGGTTTTCGAAGATAAACTCAATTATTATGATCAGTGAACTTTTTCTGCTACCCCTTCATATTTAGAAAAAACTAGCGCCTTTTTATCTGTCCTTAGCCATTTTGGCTGACAAAAAGGACTTGTGATTGATCAAGAACTTGAAAAATCTCCAAAGTCTTGATTTGATATATATTCTGAAAGCTTTAATTATTTGACCATTGGATCTGGCTCAAATATCAAAGAATTAGTCAGTAGATTTATTACCCCTCTCGGAGCAACTATGTATTATGTTTTCATGAACTCGACTGAATCATATAAACTGCAAGAGGTGTTAATGGATAAAAAGCTCTTAATAGAAGGAAATGGAATTGTTATGGATCAAGATAGCGGATATCAATGCATAATTGATGGCGCCTTAATTATTACAGTTAAAGGTCAAGAGCTTGCCTCCTCAAAAGAAGATTATATTAATTCAGCAATGGAAAATGTTATTTATTATTTGCTGAAGCATGCTAAAACTGAGAACTACCTCGAAATTCTTTCTCAACTGAATTTTCTCTTAAGCAAAAATTGAAACTTTTCTCTAGTTAATATACAAGATAGTGGAAGAGTAAAAGTTGGAGAAATAATTGATGGGGAATTATTTTTATTAACCAATGTAACTTTTCCTGGGGATTCTCAAAAAACTCCAAAATCCATCAAAAAGACTTTACAGCTAAGCATTGAGGCTGGCTCCTCGAATCCTTCAGGATCATCTGTTTTTGTTGGGAAAATCGGAGGATATGGATCATATGCAGCTTGCGATATAATTAATGATGAAAGTTCAGGAATCCTCGAGAATTTTCAACTTGAGCTATTCAATTTTGATTGTGGAGCATCTATCTATAATAACTCATATGCTAATGCTTGCTACTTAAAAGATAAAGAAAAATTCGGGTTTGGTCATATATCAGCTTTAGGATCAGCTATGGCAGTGGGCTCAATGAAATCATTTAAACAGCTCAACTTAACATTCCCTATAGTAAGTGCTACAAATGGCGATGTCAGTTTAAGTTCTATAACTAATTTTCCAATGTATATGAGGGTTCAACTTTCAAATTCCTATTTTTACACCTTAGTGCCTATTTTTATTAGGGCTATGGGGTGGAAGAAATGTGCTATTATTTATCAAAATGATACCTGAGGAGCATCTGGATATTATTATTTTAATCAAAGTATTCAAAGCCATGATCTCTCATTAGTCAACCCAGAAAGCAGTAGAGCATTGCCGCCAAATCTTGATAGAGCTGGAATTAAAGAGCATTCAAATGCCCTTCAACAGATTATTGACTGTCAGGCAAGGTTTTTAGTTTTAATTTTGCAATACCCAGCAGCCTATTATGTTTTTGAACAGTTTTATGATTTGGGACTGAGGAAAGGAGACCTTGTTATTTTAACGTCAGTGAATGATCTAATTACTTTTTCAGCCTATGACAATACTTATAAGTATAAATTATATGAAATTGCGATTCCATTTATAACTTTGTATGGGCAAAGTTGAGTAGGGTCACTTGGAGCAAAAGCTGCATCACGTATTTCGACTGCCTATGGTAGCCAAAAGAACACTTTTAGCTGTTTTTACTTTGACTCCGCAATTTTGATTGCATATGCACTAGATTATATGATCAACAGAGGTTTGGACTATACTGACCCTGAAAAGCTGAATGAAGTTATGAGAAATCAGAAATTTTATGGATGTACTGGAGAAGTAATTATTGAAAAAGGGTCAAATGATAGAATTATGCAAGCACTTGAAATAACTGTCAATAAGCTAGATGAAAATGGAAACTTAACAACATATATTATGGGCCAGTTTAAACCTCAAAGCACTCAACTCATCAAAATTCAAGTACCTTTGGTTTATGCAGACGGGTCAACAATAAAACCACCAGATTTGAGAAACACTGATTATAAATGCCCATTCCCTAGCATGCTTGCTAAGACTTTTGCAAAAGGAAGAGCTTTGGTTTTTGGAATATGTTTTACTGTTGCCTTTATTTCTCTAGTTATTACTATTTATATATGAAAACGATGATGGAAAATATCAATTGAGCCGCTAACGGAAAGAGAAGAAATTTCATTGCAAGATTTTATTGTTGGTGCAAATATTGTAATTGAATTTTTTCAGTTGTGCTCAATGGGACCTGATTTTTTTCCAATAAATTCAACATTAGAAGACATAAATAATACATTTTCATTGAGCTTGCATAGCGTTTTAAAGCTACAAAATGGCATATTTTGAGTTATTGCTAACATAGTATTTGGAGCAATTGGCCTCTGAGTAATTCTTTGCTTAGTTGTACTTTTGCGTCTTGATGAGCATTATCCTACAATTCCTATTTTTAGATATTTGGACACTGTTGCTGACTATTTTATGCCTATCCTAGGTGATTTGTGTTTCATTCCGTTTATCTCTATTTGCCTGGATATCTTCTTATGTGATCAATCAATAGGAAACGATTTTACAGACAGTTTTCTTGCTCAAGATTGCTACTATTTTTGCTGAAAAGACGAGCATTTAGCCTACGCAATTTTATCTGTATTCGCTTTAATAGCATACGAGCCTCTTGCTGTATTCTGTAGACCTTTATGGCAAGAATTGCAACCACTTTTACATGTAAAAGCAGTTCCACTCTTTTTAATGGTAAAAACAATGGTTCAAATAACATTAGTAGTGATGAATAAAACAGTAAAAAGAGCAGAAAGCACTCTTCATGGAGCTCTATTTTTAGTTGTGATGGTTTTATATATTATTTTTCTTTTCAAATTTAAACCGTACAATTATCCCAGATTTAGCTGATGACAAATTTTGATTTTAATCGGAGTTGTCTGGCTTACTTTACTGTGAATAATTGCTGAAAATGTTGGTGGGAACTCATTGATTTTGACATCAATTTTAATATTAGGATTTATAATTATAGCACTAATTGGAGTTTATGTGCAACATAAAAAATACCCAAGTCTATTATTTCGCAGAAAAGGCCAAGACACCACAAATTTATTTAAGTTTGCTTTTGCTTTCGGAAAGAATTCAAAGCTAGCTTTAACGAAAATTAGTCCGAACAGTCTTTTAAAATCATCATCTCAAAAAATTGAAAATCAGAGTTCTTAATTTATAATTAATTTTCTAAGGTATAATTTTTTAATATAGATAAGGCAAGAATTCGCTTTGTTTGCCCTAAATCGAGCATTGATATATTGATGCTACTCTTAAAATTTTGCCGCAAAAGGATTTTAAGCTTTTTCTTGTAATTGCAATATATGATCAAGTATTGCAGAAATGCATGTCCAAGTGCTTAGTGTGGCAATGACATCAAAAGAAAAAACTTTATATTCTTAATTATATACTTTTAAGCCATAAGATACATCAGGTTTTCAATGAAGTTATTGTTGATTTTGTGAAGCATGTATTAAAAATTTTTTGCTATAATTAAGAGAGTTAAAGATGGATCAGTGCTGCACTTATACTGAGTTTTTCCTTGAATTATTAATATATTTCCTGCTTTATTGATGATACTGCAAGAGATTTATCAAATTATGTGCGAGAAATAAGTAATAAAGGCACCTTGAGTGCGATAACGCATAATTTAATTATTATTAGGAGAATAAAAGGCTTTAAAAATCAATTTATATCATTTAAAAATAAATCGCTTATATTTTCGTTTTAAAACAGAAAAATCTGAATTGTATTTATTAGTTTGGACTCAGCTCTCTTTAAGAAAAATAATTCATATTGTAAAATATTTTTTTAAATTAAGCCATCCATTAAATTCCTAAATCTACCTAGTTGATTTTATTGATAAATGAGCTGGTTTAAAATTTTTGCAAAAAATATGTGTGACTATTTAATTTTTTGACAAAAATTAGCTTTATTGATTTTTTTGTTATCTTTTTGTAATTCCCTGGAAGCTATTGCAGTATATCAAAAAAGCAATTTATTTTGGAATTCAAACGAGTCTTTCAATTTGCCTCAAGGCATAATTTCCCTAGCAGAATGGCACATTTGTGAATATTCTGAAACTCTAAATTGTATTAATTTTTACGAAAATGTTTTACTTGTTTTAGATTTAACAGATAGCATTGAAACTCAGTTTTTTATATCAGAATATTCTAAGATAAGGAAAATTCCGTATTTAGTATTTAAGAACAAACTTAACTCCTTTGATGAGCTAACCTTTTCAATTGAACCATCATTCTCTGAAAAAGTAAATGCTTTTTTAGCTGTCCTTCGCTATTTTGGATGGCAAAAAGGAATTGTGATAAATGAAGAAATTGAAGAGTCTCCAAAAGCTCAATTTGACGTGTATTCTGAAAGTTTTAACTATTTAAACATTGAATCTGACTCAAATATCGAAGAATTGGTCAATAGGATTATTACCCCTCTTGGCGCAACTATGTATTATGTTTTCATGAACTCTAATGAATCATATAAATTGCAAGATGCTCTAATGGATAATAAACTTTTAATTGAAGGAAATGGAATTATTTTTGATCAAAATAGCGGATATCAATGCATAATTGATGGTGCATTGATTATTACCATTAAAGGTCAAGAGCTATCCCCATCAAAAGAAGATTACATTAACTCAGCAATAGAAAACGTTATATCCTATTTGCTGAAAAATATTAAAACCGAAATTAAATCCGAAGTGCTCTTTCAGCTAAATAGCCTATTCAGCAACAAATTTAATTTTTCACTTGTAAATATCCAAGATGGAGAAAGAATTGTGGTAGGAGAAATCATCAATGGAGAATTATTCTTATTCACAAATATAACTTTTCCAGGCAATTCCCAAAAAATTCCAAAATCAGTCAAAAAATCTTTGCAGCTAAGTATTGAAGCTGGCTCTTCAAATCCATCTTCTGGATCTGTAAATATTAGTAAAATCGGTGGATATGGTTCATATGCAGCTTGTGATATAATTAACGAAAATAATTCTGAAATCCTAGACAATTTCCAACTTGAGTTATTCAATTTTGACTGCGGGACGACTGTATATAATTCCACCTTTGCAAATGCCTGCTACTCAAAAGACAAAGGAAAGTTCGGACTTGCTCATATAGGACCCGTTGGCTCATCCATGACAATTGGATCAATGGAATCTTTTAAGCAGCTCAACTTAACCTTTCCCATAGTTAGTGCTACAAATGGAGATGCCAGTTTAAGCTCAAAAGTGAATTTCCCAATGTACATGAGAGTTTCGCTTTCAAATACTCACGCATATACATTAATCCCAATTTTTATTAGAGCTATGGGATGGCAAAAATTAGCTATTCTTTATCAGAATGATAACTGGGGTGCATCTGGATATTATTATTTCAACCAAAGTATCCAAAGCCATGATCTGTCGTTAATTAACCCTGAAAGCAGCAGAGCTATTCCTCCAAATCTTGATAGAGCAGGAGTCAAAGCGAATTCAAAAATAATTCAGGAGATTATTGACTGCCATGCAAGATTTCTTGTTTTAATTGTATTAGAGCCTTTTGCTTATTATATATTTGAAGAGCTTTATGACTTAGGAATGAGAAAAGGAGATATTCTAGTTTTAACAACAGTCAATGAGCTAATTAATTTTGAAGGGTATGATAACGAATATACATATAAATTAAACGAAATTGCTGTTCCGATTATAACATTATATGGACAAAGCTGAGTAGGAAAATTAGGGGCGAAAGCATTATCGAAAATTATGACTGACTATGGAGGCCAGGTAAATACTCATAGCTGCTTCTATTTTGATGCTATCTTCTTGATTGCTTATGCTTTAGATTATATGATCAATAGAGGCCTTGATTATACTAATCCTGATAAATTGAATGCAGTCATGAGAAATCAACAATTTTATGGGTGCACAGGAGAAGTTAGCATTGAAAAAGGGTCAAATGATAGGATCATGCAAATTCTTGAAATTACTGTAAATAAGCTGAATCAAAATGAAAACTTAACTGCATACGTTATGGGGCAGTTTAAGCCTTATAGCTCTCAACTAATTAGTATTCAAAACCCCTTGGTTTATGCAGATGGATCAACAATAAAGCCATCAGATCTAAGAAACACTAATTATGAATGCCCTTTTCCCAATAAATCAATAAGAACGTTTGCTAAAGGAAGGGCTTTAGTTTTTGGGATTTGCTTTGGTGCTGCTTTGGTTTCTCTTTACATTACGCTTTATATATGAAAACGATGGTGAAAAATCTCTATTGAGCCTTTAGCTGTAAAAGAAGAAATTTCATTGCAAGATTTTATTGTTGGCGCAACAATTATCATAGAATTTTTCCAATTTTCTTCAATGGGTCCTGATTTCTCACCTATAAACTCAACTTTGGCAGAAATAAGCAACGCTTTCTCATTGAATTTGGAAAACGTTTTAAAGTTACAGAAAGGAGTATTTTGGTTTGTTGTAGACGCTGTATTTGGAGCTATAGGACTATGAGTAATTCTTTGCTTGGTAGTGCTTTTGCGTCTCGATGAAAAATTCCCTCAGACATTTATATTTAACTACTTGGGTACTCTTGCTGACTATTTTATGCCCATTTTAGGAGATTTGTGCTTTATTCCCTTTATTTCAATTTGTCTAGATATATTTTTATGTGATCAATCAATTGGAGATAATTTTACAGATAGCTTTCTTGCTCAAGACTGCTATTATTTTTGCTGGAAAGACGAACATTTAATTTACGCAATTTTGTCTATCTTCGCTTTAATAGCTTATGAGCCTCTTGCAGTATTCTGCAGACCTCTTTGACAGGAATTACAACCTCTTTTGCATGTAAAAGCAGTTCCACTCTTTTTGATGGTCAAAACAATAGTTCAAATAACTTTAATTGCAATGAACAAGACTGTGAAAAGAGCTGAAAGTACTCTTCATGGGACTTTATTTTTAATAGTGATGATTTCCTATATTATTTTCCTATTAAAATTCAAGCCCTATAATTATCCAAGATTCAGCTGATGGCAAACTTTAGTTTTAATGGGAGTTGTGTGACTAGCTTTTCTCTCTATAATTGCTCAAATTGCCGGAGGTGAACCAATTATTTTGACATCTATTATAATATTCGGGTTGATGATCATAGCTCTTGTTGGAATATATGTCCAGCGCAAAAAGTACCCAAGTCTGCTGTTCCGTAAAAAAGGTCAAGATACAACAAATCTGTTTAAATTTGCTTTTTCTTTTGGAAAGCATTCAAAATTAGCTTTATCAAAAATTATTCCAAGTGGGACTTCACTATCATCGCCAAGAAAAATTGAAAGTAAGAATTCTTAAATATAATGCTTAGATTTATATAACATTTTTAAACCATTAATATAATTAATAAATTTATTTTTTGGCAAAATAAATTGGTTTTATAGGCTGAAATATATTCTAAAATATATTATCCTCAAATAGATATTTTAAAATTAAAGAAATAATCAAATTTATTGAATTAGTAATAAAGTCACAACTAGGAACAATTAAAGAAACTTTAATAAAACTGATAGAAAAAAAGAACTTATTTGCTATTTTTATGTATAAGAATTTAATTTTATGATATTTTGAAAGTTCTGATATCTAAAATTAGAATCCCAAGATAATTTCACAGAAGCTTCATGCCAATGTATTTGAATATCTATTTCTTTTATTTGGCCCAGAATGTCTATGTTTTTGCTGAAAAGGTAAATATTTATTTCTATATTCGTTTTAATGGCTTGAATTTTTCTTTATTCTGAAAACTTCTTTTTGACAAAAATTCTTGTGTTTAGAAATTATATCTGTAATTTTATCAACGGATTATATTTGATTTAAAACCGATAGCTAATTGTTATGAATAAAGCACTAAAAAGAGTATAACCACCCTTCATGGGCCTAAAATATTAACTTTTATGCCATTTTTGTTTTCTGATTTCACAATTATCCAAGATTCTATTATTACAAGATTAAATTTAATTGGAGTTATCTCTTTTATTTTTAATTATATATATGATGGTGAAGAAATGCATCGAGTTAGGATTAATAAAAGATTGTATAGCATTCAAATGCTCTGCTTGTGAAACTTTATCTTGAGAAATACATATCGGGGAAGCATACAACTTACCTAATAGAGTTCATAACATTAAATCGATGTTATGCAGACTTGAGGGAGACAAAAAAGTAATTCTTGAATTCTTTACAAAAGAGAACTCAAAATAAAGCAATCTGAAAAAAAAATCATAATTTATTACAACCAAGGACCTTAGTGTAAAGAGAAATTATATAGATTTCTTAAAAAATTGGGTAAAATAAATGATTTCTTTGCAAAAATTTTCTAAGTAAAAAAAAACTATCAAAGTTAAACATGGTATTGAAATGTGAATATTCTTAAATGGAGTGCTTTAGTTTTCTACTAAAACTAATGAGAGATTCACAAGATATAATTTGATCTAGCATGGCTGCATTGGGATTTTTGCAAATGGTTGTTAGCAATATGCTCTAATTTCTATACTGCAATTATTTAGGAACTTGCATTATAAATTTCACATAAAATATATTATTTTATTTTAAAATATTTTTTCTTTGCAAGGGAGCAAAAATAAAGTAATAAGATTTAAATAAATTAATTTAGGTGTTGCTTTATAAATTCATTCGAAACATAACGTACAATTTTCAATCAGTTCAACGTTTAATATATAAAATGTCTATTAGTTTATTTAATTAATGTTTTTTATTAAAGGTCTGATGAAAGATACTACCTACAATCAGTATTTTTGATGGAAATTATTGCTCTTTATTTATCTGCTACCTACTTTCAACTCTCTAGAAGCCATTGTGGTATATCAAAAAAGTAGTTCATTTTTAGGCTCAAATAACTCCTTGAATTTATCAGCAGATATCAGTTCCTTTCTAGATCTGCATTATTGTGAATATTCAGAGTCAGATAATTGCATGACGCTTTACAAAAATGCTCAGCTTGTTTTAGACTTAACAAATCTTATAGAAACTCAGTTTTTTATTTCTCAATTCTGCAAAGAATGGAAAATTCCTCATCTGGTTCTAGAAAATAAACTCAACTATTTTGATGAGTTAACTTTTTCAATTATTCCGTCATCTTCTGACAAAATCAACGCTTTTTTGGCTGTCCTTCAGTATTTTGGATGGCAAAAGGGACTTGTGGTAGATGAAGAAATTGAGCAGTCATCAAAGGCTGAATTTGAAAAATACTCTGAAGGCTTCGACTATTTGACAATTGAGTCTGGGTCAAGTATTGAAGAATTAGTGAATAGAATTATTACCCCTCTAGGCACAACTATGTATTATGTTTTCATGAACTCGACTGAGTCATATAAATTGCAATTAGAATTGATTGACAATAAACTTTTAATTGAAGGAAATGGAATTGTTTTGGACCAAAATAGCGGGTATCAGTGCATAGTAGATGGTGCATTGATTATAACAGTCAAAGGCCAAGAGTTTTCAATTTCGGAAAATGAATATATTAATTCAGCAATAGAAAGCGTTATTTTTTATTTGCTTGATCATGTTAAAACGGAAAGTAAACAAGAAATGCTTTATCAGCTAAATTCCCTACTGAGCACAAATTTCAATTTCTCAGTAGTAAATATCCAGGATGGAGAAAGGGTAATAGTTGGAGAGATCATTAATCAAGAATTATTTTTATTAAGCAATATAACTTTTCCAGGCAACACCAAAGAAACTCCAAAATCAGTCAAAAAAACTTTGCATATAAGCATTGAAGCTGGCTCTACAAATCCTACTGGCCCACCTGTTTATGTAGGTAAAATTGGAGGTTATGGTTCATATTCAGCCTGTGATATAATTAATGAAGGTAGTCTAGGCTTGCTCGACAATTTCCAACTTGAGTTATTCAATTTTGACTGTGGAGCGACAATTTATAATGCTACATTTGCAAATGCTTGCTACTTAAAAGATTATGGAAAGTTCGGGGTTGCTCATGTGGCAGCTGCAGGATCAGGCATGGCTATAGGGTCAATGAAATCTTTTAAACAGCTCAACTTAACCTTTCCTATAGTGAGTGGTTCAAATGGTGATGTTAGTTTAAGCTCAACAGCAAATTTTCCAATGTACATGAGGGTTTCAGTTTCAAATGCTTATACATTCACCTTAATTCCTATATTTATAAAAGCTTTGGGATGGGATAAATGCGCTATTTTATATCAAAATGATACTTGGGGAAAATCAGGATATTATTATTTTAATCAGAGCACCTATAGTCATGATTTAGCAATAATAAACCCAGAAAGCAGCAGAGCTATTCCTCCAAGTCTCGATAGAGCTGGAATGAAAAAGTATTCATATATACTCCAAGAAATTATTAATTCTCAGGCAAGGTTTCTAGTTTTCATTGTACTTGAGCCATCTGCTTATTATGTACTTGAGGAATTTTATGACTTAGGACTAAGATCAGGAGACCTTATACTTTTAACAGCAGCTAATGAGTTGCTTTCATTTTCCGGATATGATAATGCTTATAAATATAAATTACTAGAAATCGCTATTCCTTTTCTAGCAATATATGGACGGAGCTGAGTTGAGCCAGTTGCCTCAATAGTTAAATCACATATAGCAAAGAATTATGATAACCAAATAAGCCCTTATAGCTGCTATTATTTTGATGCAATATATTTAATTGCGCACGCGCTAGATTATATGATTGATAGAGGACTGGATTATACAGACCCAGATAAACTGCAAAAAATTATGAGAAATCAGCAATTTTATGGATGCACTGGAAAAGTTCTTATTGAAAAAACCAGTAATGATAGAATTATGGAGTCCCTTAATATAGAAGTCAACAGTCCGACTAATGATGGAAATATAACAACATTTTATATGGGACTGTTTAAGCCTTATAGCACTCAACTTATAGAAATTACGAAGCCTTTGGTTTATCCAGGTGGGCCAACAATGAAGCCATCTGATCTAAGAGACACTAATTATAAATGCCCTTTCCCAGATAAATCAATACAGACTTTCGAAAAAGGAAGGGCTTTGGTTTTTGGAATTTGCTTCGGAGTCGCACTGATTTCTCTTCTCATTACTATTTATATATGAAAACGATGGTGAAAAATCTCTATTGAGCAATTAACAGAAAAAGAAGAAATTTCAATGCAAGATTTTATTGTAGGAGCAACAATTGTCATTGAATTTTTCCAATTTTGTTCAATGGGTCCTGATTTCTCCCCTATTAACTCTACCTTGGCGGAAGTAAGCTTCGCCTTTTCTTTAAATCTAGATAGCATTTTGAAGCTAAAGAATGGGGTATTTTGAATTATTGTTGATATTGTATTCGGATCAATTACATTGTGGGTAATCCTTTGTATGGTGGTACTTTTACGGCTTGATGAAAAATTTCAGTCGATTTCTATGTTTAGATATTTGGATATTCTTGCTGATTATCTTATGCCTGTCTTAGGGAATCTCTGCTTTATTCCCTTCATTTCAATTTGCCTAGATATATTCCTATGTGATCAATCAATTGGAGACAATTTTACTGATAGTTTTCTCGCCCAAGACTGTTACTATTTTTGCTGGACAGGTGAACATTTGATTTATGCAATTTTATCTATATTTGCATTAATAGCTTATGAGCCTCTTGCAGTATTCTGCCGACCCCTTTGGCAGGAACTGCAGCCTCTTTTGCACGTAAAAGCAGTTCCGCTCTTTTTGATGGTGAAAACAATTGTTCAAATAACTTTAATTGTGATGAACAAAACAGTGAAGAGAGCACAAAGCACTCTTCATGGAGCACTCTTTGTATTAGTGATGGCTTTGTATATTATTTTCCTTTTTAAATTCAAACCGTATAATTATCCAAGATTCAGCTGATGGCAAGCTTTAGTTTTAATTGGAGTGATCTGGCTGGCTTTACTATCAATAATAACTCAATATGTTGGAGGTAATACACTAATTTTGACCTTTATTTTTATACTTGGGCTTATAATCATTGCTCTAATAGGAATTTATATCCAGCGTAAAAAGTATCCAAGTCTGTTGTTCCGCAAAAAAGGTCATGATACGTCAACTTTATTTAAATTTGCTTTTACTTTTGGCAAACACTCAAAGCAAGCCTTAACAAAAATTACTCCAAGTAGTCTATCAAAATCCTCAGCTCAAAAAATTGAAAGCCATAATTCTTAATTTATATATAGCTTATTCCTATTAATTTACTAATAATAGAGAAGATAGAAATAGGAAATTCTCGTTTTAAAATAATGTTATGGTATAAGTATGTTCTTAATTAAATTAAATAGCTAGTTATTTTAAAATTAGATCTAAATGACAGGTCCCAATACAGGATACATGTTGAAACAGTTAGCAAATTGCGTTCGAATTTGGACATTTATAAAAATTAAGCCCTTTGCTGGCTACACCAGAGAAGATTTAAAAATAACTGGAACCAAGATCAATGTTCTCGACTAAAATAACCAAGCCCGGAAAGAATTCAATAGGTGGAAAATTTGAAAATCTTTCCAAGCTTATTCGGAGCGTGTCAATGTAAAGTTGAAAGCTTTAGGATGGCAGGATCAGCAAAATCTTTTAAATCGGGGATGAATGCTAGGACTCCAACTTGATTCACTACTTTACTAAGTCTCTATATGAGAATCACATTTTATATAAGTTGAAATGATAGCTTTTTTGCTTATTCTGATAGAAACATATTAATTTATTAGGATTTTTTATTACTATGATAATAATATAATTCATATCTTAAATGGTCCAAGAATGTTTCTAATTTAAAAAATATACATACAAGGCAGGGTTTTTCCAAAAAATTCAATAAGAATATTTGATTCAAATCAATTTTGCATAACATTTAATCAAGAATCTTCAAGCCAAACACAGGATAGGTATATCAGACTTTTTTAATGTTAATATAGCGCTAAATTATTAAAACTCTTCATTTAAAGTTAATAATTTATTTCGAAAAGTAAATAGAATAACTAGCTTCACTGAAATACCGATGAAATCACTGTCTCAAAAATTTGAAATTTAGGGAAAATATTAATATATCTTAATATTTTGTGTGGATAAAGTAAATATATTAAAATAAAATAAGTTTAGATTTTCTATGGATTAAAAAAATAAATTCGCTTTGATTACAGTTTTTTTTAATTCGTTCCTTTTGAATATATAAAATGTCTATCACTTTTAATAAAAATGCTTTATATTAAAAGTTTGAGAACAGATTTGAGCTATAATCTTTGTTTTTGATGGAAACTTTTTTTCTTTGCTTATCTGCTGTCCTTTTGCTATTCTCTAGAAGTCATTGTGATATATCAAAAGCAAAGTCCATTTTTAAGCTCAAATATATTCTTGAATTTATCAGCAGATATCAACTCTGCTCTAGAAGTTCATAACTGCGAATATTCAGAATTAGTGGATTGCATTATGCTTTATAATAATGCTCTGCTTGCTTTAGACTTAACAGATCTTATAGAAACTCAGTTTTTTATTTCAGAAATATGCAAGGAATGGAAAGTTCCTCACTTGATTCTAGAAAATAAACTTAACTATTTTGATGAATTAACTTTTTCAGTTATTCCGTCATCTTCTGAAAAACTCCGAGCTTTTTTAGCTGTCCTTCGATACTTTGGATGGCAAAAAGGACTTGTGATAAGTGAAAAAATTGAAGAGTCAACAAAGGCTGAAATTGAAAATTACTCTAAAAGCTTTAGCTATTTATTGGTTGAGTCTGGGTCAAACATTGGAGAATTGGTAAACAGAATCATAACTCCGCTTGGCACAACTATGTATTATGTTTTCATGAACTCAGTAGAGTCGTATAATTTGCAGATTGAGCTGACTGACAATAAACTTTTAGTTGAAGGAAATGGGATTGTTTTAGACCAAAATAGTGGTTATCAATGCATAATTAATGGCGCATTGATTATAACAGTCAAGGGCCAAGAGTTCTCGACTTCAAATGACGATTATTTGAATTCAGCTTTAAAAAATGTTATATTTTATTTGCTAGAAAATGTCAAAACTGAAAGCAAACTAGAAATGCTATTTCAACTAAATTCCCTTTTAAGCACAAATTTCAATTTCTCAGTAGTAAATATCCAGGAAGGAAAAAGAATTATCGTTGGAGAAGTTTTCAATCAAGAAATATTTTTATTAAGTAATATAACTTTCCCAGGAGATACCCAAGAAACTCCAAAATCAACCAAAAAAGCTTTACAGTTAAGCATTGAAGCTGGCTCTACAAATCCTACTGGAACTCCTGTCACTATTGGTAAAATTGGAGGGTATGGCTCATATGCCGCTTGCAATGCAATTAATGAAGGTAGTTCTGGCTTACTAGATAATTTTCAACTCGAATTATTCAATTTTGACTGCGGAGTAACTATTTATAATGCCACATTTGCAAATGCTTGCTATAACAAAGATAAAGACAAGTTTGGAATTGCCCATGTAGGAGCTACAGGGTCTGGGATGACTGTCGGATCAATGCAATCTTTTAAGCAGCTCAACTTAACATTTCCTATAGTTAGTGCTTCAAATGGCGATGTTAGTTTAAGCTCAACAGAGAATTTTCCAATGTACATGAGGGTTATGGTTTCAAATGCTTATTCTTTTACATTAATTCCAATTTTTATAAGAGCTTTGGGATGGGAGAAATGCGCAATTTTATATCAAAATGATACTTGAGGAAATTCAGGATATTATTATTTTAATCAGAGCACCTATTATCATGACTTAGAAATTATAAACCCAGAGAGCAGTAGAGCTATTCCTCCAAGTCTTGACAGAGCTGGAATGAAAAAGTATTCATATATACTGCAAGAAATTATTAACTCTCAGGCAAGATTTCTAGTTTTTATTGTGCTGGAGCCATCAGCTTATTATATATTTGAAGAATTTTATGACTTAGGACTAAGATCAGGAGATCTTATACTTTTAACGGCAGCTACTGAGTTGCTTTCATTTTCCGGGTATGACAACGCTTATAAATACAAATTATTAGAAATTGCTGTTCCTTTTCTAGCAATGTATGGGCAGACCTGAGTTGAGCCAGTAGCTTCAAAAGTTAAATCACTTATATCAAAGTACTATGGTAACCAAATTAGCCCTTATAGCTGCTATTATTTTGATGCAATATATTTAATTGCACATGCGCTTGATTATATGATTGATAGAGGACTAGATTATACAGACTCAGATAAGCTGCAAAAAATTATGAGAAATCAGCAATTTTACGGATGTACTGGAAAAGTTCTTATAGAAAAAGGAACCAACGATAGAATTATGGAAGGCCTTAATATAGAGGTAAATAGGCAGGATGAATATGGAAATATAACAACATTTTATATGGGACTGTTTAAGCCCTATAGCACTCAACTTATAGAAATTACTGAACCTTTGGTATATGCAGATGGGACAACTTTAAAACCATCTGATCTCAGAAACACTAATTATAAATGCCCTTTCCCAGATAAATCAATACAGACTTTTGAAAAAGGAAGGGCTTTGGTTTTTGGAATTTGCTTTGGAGTCGCACTGATTTCTCTTATCATTATTATTTATATATGAAAACGATGGTGGAAGATCTCTATTGAACCATTAACTACAAGAGAAGAAATTTCAACTCAAGATTTTATTGTAGGTGCAACAATTGTCATTGAATTTTTCCAATTTTGCTCAATGGGTCCTGATTTCTCCCCTATTAACTCTACATTAGCGGAAATAAGCGATGCCTTTTCATTAAGTTTAGATAGCATTTTGAAGCTAGAAAAAGGTGTATTTTGAATAATTGTTGACCTTGTATTCGGATCAATTACGTTGTGGGTAATCCTTTGTCTGGTGGTACTTTTGCGGCTTGATGAAAAATTTCAGTCAATTTTTATGTTTAGATATTTGGATATTCTTGCTGATTATCTTATGCCTGTATTAGGAGATCTCTGCTTTATTCCCTTTATTTCAGTTTGCCTTGATATATTTTTATGTGATCAATCTATAGGAGATAACTTTACTGATAGTTTTCTCGCTCAAGACTGCTATTATTTTTGCTGGAAAGGCGAACATTTAGTTTATGCAATTTTATCTATATTTGCTTTAATAGCATACGAACCTCTTGCAGTATTCTGCAGACCCCTTTGGCAAGAGCTGCAACCTCTTTTGCACGTAAAAGCAGTTCCGCTCTTTTTGATGGTAAAAACAATTGTTCAAATAACTCTAGTTGCGATGAACAAGACAGTAAAGAGGGCGCAAAGAATTCTCCATGCAGCTTTGTTTGTTCTAGTAATGGCTCTATATATTGCTTTTCTTTTTAAATTTAGGCCTTACAATTATCAAAGGTTCAGCTGATGGCAAGCTTTAGTTTTAATTGGAGTGGTTTGGCTTGCTTTACTCTCTATAATACATCAAAGTGTTGGAGGCAATCCGCTAATTTTGACATTTATTTTCATATTGGGACTTATAGTTATTGGATTAATCGGGATTTATGTTCAACATAAAAAATACCCAAGTCTATTATTTCGGAAAAAAGGTCAAGACACCTCAAATTTGTTTAAATTTGCTTTTACTTTTGGTAAACATTCAAAAAATGCATTAATAAAAATTATTCCAAGTGGGCTATCAAAATCTTCAGCTCAAAATATTGAAGATAATGCTCCTTAATTTATATATTTGTGGTACCCATTAATTTCTAATAATAAGCTTTAGAATATTTGAATTTTTGTATTAAAAACTCGTAATTTTATAAGTATTGTCTTCAATAAAAAATGTATTTATAAGCAAATTATCCTACAAATTTACCTTTTCGATATTTTAACTCTATCAAAACCAATATATAACCTTCTAAAACACTAATAGTAAGCTTTCTATAAGAATTATATCAAAATGGCAGCCCCAAATACAGCACACAACTTGAAACAGTTAGCAATTGGTGTTCCAATCCAATCAGTCATTAAAATCAAGCCTAACGCAGGCTATTTCAGAGAAGACTTAAAAATAACAGGAACCAAGATCGGTGTTCTCGACGCAAATAATCGAGTCCGTGAAGAATTCGAATGTGGGGATATTTATGATGGTGGAGCTCCTCTCTACAAAATCTTCGAAAATTCTTGCCAAGCTTATTTAGGTGCAATTCTTGAAGGTGTCAATGTAGGCATTGTAAGCTTCGGAACGACAGGATCAGGCAAAACCTTCAATCTCGAGGGTGAAGGCTCCGACTCCGGCTTGATCCACTACTTCGTTCAGTCTCTATTCGAATCTCTCGACGAAAAAAAGTACAAACTCAACCAAGGGCGGCCTTCTTCAGGGAGCTCTCAAGCTTATTCATACTCAGTCAGAATTCGCTACTTGGAAATCGTCGATGAAGAAATTTCTGACTTATTGATCCAGTCCAATTCAAGAATCCTAGGGACTCTGCATATTGTGCAGAGTGAATGAGAAGGCCCAGCCGTGAAAAATGCAAGCTGGCTCCAATGCAACAGCTCTCATGAGCTGATTGATATGTTCACATTAGCCAGAAGAAATAGAACTCAGGTTACTAATGAATTCGGGCCTCTAAGTGATAAAGCGACCACTTTTTTCACGGTCGAAATTTTGCAGATTGCAGTGGACCAGGTTTCAAAGGAGACAAATGTATTGGTTTCTAGGTTGAACTTTGTAGACCTGCCTGGGATGGAAAAGCTGAATGAAGATGCAGAGACATTAAGGATTCGTGAAGGAAATACATTGAACAAAGCAGTTTTAACTATAGGGGAGCTCATACGAAATATCAGCCAAGATAAAGAAGACTATATAAGGTATGATGGGTCTAATGTAACCCATCTGCTTAAAGACATCTTTGCAGGCAATTGTTTATCAATGTGCTTGACTTGTTTGCAATATGGAGACAACATAGGGTCTTTGCTTGTACTTAATTACATGAAAATGCTCAAGGCTACTATCAATTTCCCAGTGGTTAATGATAGCAGACAAATAGGCTTACTCAGGAAATACAGAATTGAGATCATGAATTTGATGAACCAAATAAGCCTCCTCAGCGTCTCAGCTCTAGGCTCAGGGCAAATTACAGACTTAGAAAAGCAGCTGATTGATGGAAATCTGCACAAACTGAGAATTGCTGATGAAAAATCACAGCTGATTCTGAGGATGAGAGATCTTAAAGCGGCATATAACAAATTAATCAAGGAAAAAGCAGATCTGCAAGAAGAATTGATTAAATCAGAAGAAGCAAGGCTGGATATTGGGAAAGCACTTATTGAATTGCAGATGGAAAATGCGAAACTGCAGCATGAAATGGGAAAAGGAGATCTTGATGTGAACTCAAAAGTACTTTATGCAGAAAATGAAGTCCTGGCTGCCAATATGAAGCAAGAAAAAGCGCTGCAGGCTATTAATGAAATGCAAGAAAAGCTTAAAAAGGTACTAGAAGAAAAAAGAGACTTGGAAATAGAATTTGTGGCACTTAAAACTAATTATTTGAACTTGTCAAATGAGTTTAATGAAGAAAAGGTTAGAAATGAAAATCTGAGCTTAGAAATAATAAACTTAGCAAACGAAAACAAGGCCCTAAGAGCCGATTCTGATGCGTATGCAAAAATCAAAGGAAACATCTCTTTAGAGCAAAATAAACTGCTTGCAGAAATAGAAAAACTAGGAAAATTAAACAGAGAGCTTGAGGATTCTTTATTAAATGCCAAAGCAGAAGTGGAGAGGCTCAAATCCGAGCTGATTAAATACGATTTAAATGCTGAAATGCAGCAAGTTGATTTTGATAACCGTAAAGTAGAGCTGGAAAGAGGCTATATTGACGCTGACCATAAGCGAGACAAGCAAATGAACAAGAAAATAAATGAAGCTGAAAACAAAGTCGGCCAATTAGCCCAGCAAAACGATATGAATTTTTCTGATATTGTTTCTGTTACCAGGCAGCTGAAAATAGCTCAAAGGAAGGTTGCAGAGCTAGAAGAACTGTTAAGTGACTACCAAAATCATGACAATTTGATGAGCAATGAAAACCAAAGGCTTCATTTGCAAATTGACGATATGAGAGCCAATTTTAGAGCAAAACTCATTAAAACTATGAAAGAAGGGGTTGATCCTTTGGATAACAGGGTCACTAATGCAAGAGAAGAAATGATAAGGTCTTATAATGAACAAGAAGCAGAACTGAGAGACAAACTCAATAAAGAATTGGCCGAAAGCGACCACAAAAACAAAATAATCAGAGGACTGAAAGCATATGCGAGGAGCTTGAAAAGCTTAGCTGAGGACTGGGCTCCTCTAGGGCAGCCAATGCCGCAGGTCTTGGTGGCTCCACCACCAATATTATTAGAAGATGAAGACAGGCCTATTGCTCAAAGAGCCCTAAATCAAGAACTAGAAAAGCTGAGAATCAGAAATGCAAGCCTTGACCAAGAAGTAAAAACACTGCAGAACAAACTTCTAGGAAATAATGAGCAGTTTTCAAGACTTGCCAATGGAAATAGAGGCACCGGAATTCAAGAAAGGCTATTAAATGAAATTGAATACTTGAAAGGAGCTCCTGTAAGTCAATCCAGGCCTGGGAGTGGAAATTATGATGTAGATGTCCTTCGAAAAGAAAGAAACCAGCTTAGAGAAGAAAATAGAAGGCTTAATCAAGAATTGAGGGAGAGTCGAGCCAGAGGCAGTAATCAAGGAATCCCTTCAAATGATCAGTCTTTGTATGGAGAAATAGAAAGACTGAGGAAAAAATTAATGGAGTATGAACAGGGAGCGTCGGGCCCAGCGACTAGCTCACAGCCTAAAAATCTTCAGATGAAAGTGACTTATCTTGAAGATGTGCTCAGAAAACTGGAAAAGGAAAGAAGTGAATTGAGCATAAGAGCTACAATGGCTGAAGAGCAGCTAAAGAATTTGAATGAGCATATGAATTCATCGATACAGAACTATCAGAGAAAGATTGGGGAACTAAAGAATGTCATCCAGCAAATGAAGGGTGGAAGACCCAATGATTCAAGAATGGGGGATATTAATTTTTAATTAATTGTATTATCAAAAGTAACCTTATAGATACTAATAATATCTGAATTTTTTTCTAAGCTTTTATAGGCAGGAGAAATTTTTAATAACGAAATCTGAGAAGCTTTTCTGAAGCTAAATGCAAATTTGAATAAATTTCCTGTACCAGTTCCTTTTTCCTGAAAAGCATACTAGGGTATTTCTTTTTTTGAACATATAATCCAATCATTATGATAACGCCTCAACCAGAAAATAGAGTTACTACTAGTGGAATTTCCAAATTCCTATCCTGATTTTCAAGACCAGCCAAAGATAATAAAAATGATCCCATGGATGACTTCAAATTATCTTTTAACACTTTGATCTAAAACAATTAAAGTAGTTTGCATCACTGTTTTGGCCATCAAAAATAATGGAATTTTTTTACGTGTAGGTTAATTTGCAATTCTTGCCAAAGAGGACGGCAATAAACAGTTAATGGCTCGTATAATAGCAATGCTAAAATTGACACTGATGAGTATATCAAATGCTCATCTTTTCAGCAAAAATAATAGCAGTCTTTTTCCAGGAGGCTATCGATGAAATTATCCCCGATTGGCTGATTACATTGAAAAATATCAAGATATATATTTCCTCCTAATGTTTGTATTAGCAATATTCTTGATCTTTTAAATAAAATTGATAATATAAAGATTAAAAATGATATCATCAATAAAAGTCTTAGGCTATGCAGTAAAACTTATTTAAGCAATTTTTTATCTTAGCAAAAACTTTCAAAGCATTTGAAATTATAAAATAATCGTAATTTTAAATTTTTGTAAATACTAATTCAATAATGATATGTATAATTATATATTTAATAAAATAATTATTAATTTTTTACAAAAAATATTTTTTCAACAGCAAGTCTATAAATAAGATTAAATCCAGGATTTTTTTAATTATGATTAAGTGTTGCCACCATTTTGATCGATAGCAAATGCCTTAAAATCAATGAAATTTTATCAAATTTCATTTAAGAAGCCTCTTTGGCAAAGGAGTTTCTGAAATTTAGTTTTTGGTTTTATAATACTTCACTATGCGAATTCACTGGAAATCATAATAGTATTCACACGTCCATCAATTTCGCATACTAGCTCAATGAATGAGACCTCACTTTTGGAGATAGCCCAAGAATTCAATTCAAGAGTTGAATGACATAAATGCTTATTCTCTGATATAGAAGATTGCATTGAAGAATATCCAAACTCCCTGATGGTTCTTGATTTAGCAATAGACCAAGACATTCAATACTCAATCCAGCAAGCCTGCAAAAGCCATTCTTTGGTCCACCTAACTTATCAAAACGAACTCAAATATTTTGACGAACATACTTTTACGATCAGGGCATCAAGAGATGACGAGCTAAATGCGTATCTAGAAGTAGTGCGATATTTCAACTGAACTCAAGGAATCGCATTTTGCAGTAGAGAAAATTATGACTTGAAAGAAACAATGCTTAAATATTCACCATATTTAACTTTTTTGACTATCGAGTCAGAATCAAGTATAGAGGACCTTATAAATAAAGTTGTCTTTCGTCTCGGAGCGACTCAGTATTATATATTCACGCACTCGTCAGAATCTTTAAAATTACAAAATTCCTTGATTTCAATTAAACTTTTGACCACTGGAAGTGGAATTATTTTAGATGAGGAAAGTGGTTATAGCTCTGTGGCTGATGGGGCTTTAATAATAACAGAATTTGGCAAAGAATTCGCAAGTTCTCCAGAAGAATCGTTTAAAATTTCTGCTCGGAGTTTTATATCTTATATTTTAGATAGCACTTCATACCGAATTTCTCAGGAATTCGTTATGGAGCTCAATTCTAAGCTTAAAACTCACTTTTTTCAAGACAAGTTTTCAATAGTAAACATCCAGCAAGGTAAACGCGTTATTGTTGGCTCAGTTATAAAAAATAATCGTGTTTTCGTGAATAATTTAATATTCCCTGGAAATTCAAGCATTATTCCAGTATCAACCAAAAAAGTCCTGCAATTAAGCATAAATGCAGGTTCAACTAATCCGAATTCAAGCCCAGCAACAAGTGGGCTGATTGGCTCTAGAGGCGCATATATTGCGAAGGACTGAATAAATGAAGGAAATTCAATATTATCAAACTTTCAACTAGCATTTTTTAATTTTGACTGTGGAGCTACCGTTTATAACTCAACTTTCGCTTATAATTGTTTCCAAAAAGATGAGGATAAGTTTGGCGTAGCACATATATCTTCATTTGCATCCGCAATGGCAATTGGAGCAATGCAGACATTTAAAAAATTAAATGTCACTTTTCCGATTGTAGGCTGTACAAATTCAGATGTATCATTAAACTCGACTGTAAAATATCCGATGTACACCCGAGTTGGTGTATCGAATTCTTATATATATACAAAATTCCCTGTTTTATTAAGGGCGATGGGATGGACAAAAGCGGCATTTTTATATGAAAATAATAGTTGGGGGCAATCTGGGTATTATTACTTAAGGCAAGCTGCTGATAGTCAAGGACTTGATCTTATAAACCCTGAAAATACTCGAGTGATCCCACCAAATCTTGATAGGGAGGGATTAAAGAATTATACAAATGCAATTAAAAGTATTATCGATTCTCAGGCAAGGCTGCTGGTAACAATGATTCAATGCCCTATGTGTAATTATGTTTTGGAAATGCTTTATGATTTAGGTATGAGAAAAGGAGATATTATGATATGCACCACTTTTCCAGATTTTTTAACACTTATTGGAACCAATGACACGCATTTATATAAAAGAATTGAAATAGGGATCCCAATGCTAAGACTTGCAGGGCAAAATTGGGTCGGACAAATTGGAACTGAAGCTAAAAATAGGCTTATTAGCACATATAGTTCTTCTCCTAATGCTTTTGCGTGTTTTTATTTTGACGGAGCATCACTTATAGCCCATGCATTAAATTATATGATTAATCGAGGTCAGGATTATAGAGATCCGATGAAATTAGAAGCTGCCATTAGAGTTCAGCAGTTTTCTGGGTGCACTGGAGGTGTTACAATTGAAAAAGGTAGCAATGATAGAATTATGGATGGATTAGATATAGACACAAATAAGCTTGATAGCACTGGAAATGCCATTATACAATTTATTGGAAAATGTAGGCCATTTAGTACTCAAATTTTGAGTATTTCTAATCCAATGATATATCCAGATGGAACAACCCTAAAGCCTAGCGATTTAAGAAATGAAAATGGTAAATGCCCATTTCCTGATAAACAAGTAAAAACGTTCTCTCGAGGCAGAGGTCTGCTTTTTGGAATATGTTTCTCTGTAGCAATTATTACCTTGATTATAACTTTTGTTATATGGAAAAAATGGTGAAATATCACTGTGGATGAACTAACAGAAAAAGAAGAAATTTCCCTACAAGATGCTATAGTAGGAATTACAATTGGGATTGAATTTCTTCAGTTTTCATCAATGGGGCCAAGTGCATCGTCCATCAGCTCTGTCTGAACCAATTTTAGTGATATTTTTTCTCTAGATTTAGGAAATATTATAAAGCTTGAAAATGGTGTTTTCTGAATTGTTGTTGACTTTGTTTACGCGGGGATTGCTTTATGGGTTATTCTATGTGCTGTTATTTTGCTCAGACTTGACGAAAAATGGCCCTCTGTCTCCCTGTATAGATATCTTGATATCCTTGCTGACTATTTAATGCCAATTTTAGGAAATCTTGGCTTTATTCCTTTTGTCTCTATATGTTTGGATATCTTTTTATGTGATCAATCAATTGGAGACAAATGAACAGACAGCTTTCTTGCCAAAGATTGCTATTATTTTTGCTGAAAAGACAAGCATTTAGTGTATGCAATAATCTCAGTTTTTGCTTTACTACTGTATGAGCCATTAGCTGTCTTTTGTCGACCTCTCTGGCAAGAATTGCAGCCAATGCTTCACGTAAAAGCTTCTCCTTTATTCTTAATGATAAAAACTGTCACTCAGATTGCTTTAATTGTGATGAATAAAACAGTTAAAAGAGCTCAAGATCTAACTCATGGAATTTTATTTATGGTCATTTTGATCATATATATTATTTTCATTTTCAAGATCAAGCCTTATAATTACGCAAGATTTAGCTGGTGGGAAGGGTTGAGCTTGATTGGAGTTTTGTGGCTTGCTTTGCTTTCGACCATTGGATTAGGGATTCAAGCTGGACAGGAAATACTTTTCGTAATTTTATTAATTGGATGGGGTATTATTATTGCAGTTGGATTAGTCGTTCAAAAGAAAAAATATCCAAGCTTATTGTTTAGAAAAAAGGGTCTAGATACAAGCGCTCTATTTAAGTTTGCTTTTTCTTTTGGAAAGCAATCAAAAGCTTCATTGGCAAAAGTCTCACCAAGCACTGAGAAGCAAAGTAGTCAATTTAATAATTAACATTATTATAATTTTAGCAAATTATAAAGAATCTTATTAATAGTAGAGTTGCTAACAAAATTTAATAATTTCTTATTCATATATGCTTGAAACCTATTATGGCTTTGAATGGGATGGATTTTTATTGGATCTGCTTTGAGATCCCCATTCCTATGCTTGCAAAATGTGAATCTTTGAGCATAATGGAAAATTTGCCACTGCCTATGAAAAGTGAAAATTACAAATGTCAATAATGATGGAAAAATCGAGTTGAGTATATCTTGGCTATTAATAAAAACTTATTCATCAGTTAAAGTTTTGATTTCATCACATAGATCAGTGCATAAGATGCTTGAAAATAATGAATAACAAAACTTTTGATATAGCCCAGAAATCATATTTTATCTTTCATCTATTCTAAATAATGCTATGATATTTTATGTACTGGCTAGCCATATAGGTTGCCGAATTCATAGTAAATGCGCAAACTATCTCAGAGTTGCTGCCATAGGTTCGTAATATTCATATATGTACGATTGCTTTTAAATGTAATAATTTTGAATTGAAAAGACCCAAAAACAATTATTGCATGCTTTAGGGATCAGGAATAATCAAGCTTCTACTTTATTAAGTTATAAAATTATTTGCATTTAGCTATTTTGTAAGATATAATTTATTTTTCTTAAACCATATTTTTTCTTTTAAGGAGAAATAAATGTAATAAATTACACTAACAAGAGGATAAGAAATTAATTTGCATCAAATCATCATTATTTAAAGTTAATCAATTGGCAAATATTATGTTATGCTAAATATAACAATTATAGTTGTTAAGCCTTAATGCATATAAAAATTCTCATCAACTTATTAATGAACTAGAGATTTATGCTATTGGACTCATGATTTTTGGAGAAATAGAGTCTTTTGAGAGATTAATAGAAAGCTTGTTATATTTAAATAAAAAGAGTATTGCTAAAATTAAATTAGAAGGAAAATCTTATTATATATGGAAAATTACAATTGTGAAGTTTCAGCCTGTGCCTCTAAATTAACCATACCTGTTCCCACTTCTTGAAATTTTCATTTTTCCTCAAAATATCACTTAGGTGAGTATCAATATTATTGTTATGATTGTAGAGACTTAATCTCAAAATTGTATGAACATAGATAAACATCCATAGATTAGACATTCGTCTGATTTATAATTTTCAAGCTTCCAATAGGATCATGCAGAGAAAGAAACTATTTTAATAATTAAATTTAAATCTTAATTAATTATTATCACTTGTCATTACCATAAATAGCTTGACTTCAAATATATTTTAAGATGGAAAACTTTAAATGCTCTCTTCCGAATTGTATTTCACAAGTTGCTTATATTTGCTCTGGTTTTAATACAAATATTTTTTTCTGTGAAGAACATATTAAAACCCATCTCGAAGATTGTAGTAATCAGCACGAAAATCTTATAAAAGTAATTGAAATACTTGTTGAACTTTGTCAAGCCAAGTTCAAGCTTGAAAAGAAAAAAAGAAAACTTAAATCAATTAATTTCGAATTCGATGAATTGGTAGGAAAAGGGATTGAAGAAATGGACAAAGAATTAGCTTACTTTAATAAATTGTTTATAGATATTTTACAAGCGGAAATTAAAAAGAGTCCTAATTCGTCGACACGAGATGTTACATGTCAAATTGATAAAATAAAAGAAAAATGCAGATTATTTTGCTGATTTAAATCTTTATATAAAATTCAATTGGAATTTAATTATGAAATTGATTCGATTTATTATGATTGCTTTTTTAAGTATAAAGAGAAAGATATTTTACAGTTAAAGGAAGAATATCAAAAAAAACTTAATATCATCCTAGCCCAATTATGGAGCAGTAGCTTTTGCAACTCTGATTGAGAATTTATATCAATCTATGAGCACTTTAATGAAAATTGAAACAAAACTCATCAAATAATAATGGATTGTTTAGAAACTTTGAGAGTTGAAAATCAATGACTTAATTTATTAGACAATTATATTAAAAAGCTAAAAGATCCAGAAAATTATAATCTTTTTAGTAAGAGCTACGAAATTTTAGAAAAAATTATATTTATTCCTATTTTAAAGCTTCCTAATGGCAAATTATTTGTCTCCAGATATAATGCCATTTATATTATAGATCTAAAGACCCAAAAAAAAGAAAAAGTTTCAAAAAAATCGCCTAATGATAGGATGGAATTTTTATTACATGAAAATGCCGTTTATCTCTTCAATAGTTTCGATGAACAAGTGATTTACCAATACTCTCCATTGGGGCTATTAAGTATGAAAAAATTCAATTTGTCAACGAAAAAATTGACTGTTTATAAATCATTGAAAATAGAAATTGATAAGGGTTCAATTGTGCAAGTAAAAACAAATATTTTGTTTCTCATAAAAGCAACCAGAGCAATAGTAATATTTGATTTATTGATAGACAGTTTTTCTAAATTTTTTTATGCACATGATGAAAACTTAGAACCTAAAATTCTTCTTCCTTATGAATCGAGATTGTATGTTTTAGAAAGTAGAGGCAAAATATTTGAATGTGATGCAGATGATAAATACAAATGAAATGAAATTGGCATGGTAAATTTAAGATGGGGAGATTTGAAATATAAAGTTTTTAAAGACGGAGCGTTTTATTTAAATATTGAAGAAGAGGGCTATAAAAAAATGTCTGCTTGCTTTTATGAAGAAAGTTGTTGGTTTAAATTTGAACTCAAAAAGAAAAAAATGAGTAGATTAGGTAAAATTAAAAGTTATTAAATATATACTTTTTTTAATTTAGCTAATCAATATTTTTATGATAAGTATTATCAAAGAAGAAAAAATTAAGCTATTACTATGGCTAATAATTGAATGTATTGATAATAAAATACTGTCAGAGATAGTGATAAATTATATATGCTTCTTTACCTAATTTTGATCCTATATAGTCTAATGAGAACTAAAATAATAATACCAAAATATTTTGGGTTTTAAATAATTATTTTAATTATCTGACCATTTAAAATTTCATTGCAAACTTCTAATATTTATAGATGGAAAACTGCAAGTGTTTTATTTCAGGCTTCAGCTCTCAAATCATCTTTATATGCAGCTGCATATCTTTACAAGATAACGCTATTTACTGAGACTAAAACTTTCTACACTATCTATTCTCTCCTTTCCTAAACGAAAAAAATAATTCTCTTTCAATATCTTAATTCTATGATATTCATTTTAATATCCATCTCAAAGATTGCATCAAGCCTTAATGAAAAAAATGGGAGTCCTCGGAATGCTTATAGAAGCAAAAAGAAAACTCGAAGAGAAAAATAAAAATTTTATCAATCATTACTGATTCTGATGAGTTATTATTCCATAAGAACAAGAAGAAGTTGATAAAGGAATAGCTTCCTTTCAGGAATTATTTTCATAGTTATAAAAGCTAAGTCAATAATTGAAATTGGCTTATCAATATAGATGCTATTAAGAAAATTGAAGAAATAAAAGAAAATTGCAGAAAATGCTGCTAGATTTATTATAGAATAATAGATTTGATTAAAAAAATGAAAAAAATACCTGAAATTTCTATGCAGGCTGAGAAGGACGTAGAGCTTGTTTACAATAATCATTTTTTTGAGTTATGCAAGTTCTAAATTTGAAAAATTAAGCAAGAAGTAAAAGAAAAGCTAAAAAATCAGAGGAAATTGAAAGTTCTAAATTTGCCAAATATTTTGCTTCCGTATTTCACAATATTTTTGGTACTAAAAACTAATAAAATATAGAATTTAGCCTACAATTTTTTATCATAATTTGCCAATTAAGTAATAAATTTAAATCAAGTTATGAGCTGTATGCAGAAAATGTAATGATATTTTGAAGAAAGCTATGAATTGTTTGAATAAGATCAGGATAGAAATTATATGACTTAATTCTTTAAGAATCTAAATATAGATAAGCATTGCACATTTATGCATAATTTTATTATCTGTCTTAGTCGTTCAAAGGTTTTAAGACATTTAAATATTGTAGATTCATAAAATGGAAGCCTATCAGTGTTTTATCCCAGCCTGCCACTCTAAAGTTATCTATATTTGTAGTTATTTATCATCAGATAATTTTTTCTGTGCACACCATTTCAATTATCATCTAAAAGATTGTAATAATGAGCACAGGAGTCTACATGAAATCATTGCAATTCTTGAAATGCTTCTTAATGCAAAAGCTAAGCTTGAAAAGAAAAAATTAAAAATTCAAGAGATTAGCATTGAGCCAGATAAATGGGAATACAACGGTCCTAAAGAAATTGACAAAGGAATCGAAAAAATCAACAAAATTTTTATATCAGTTCTAAAAGCAAAAAATGTAACAAATTTAGAAATATTTATATGAGATATGATGAAGAAAATTCAGAATATAAGAGAAAAATGTATGAACTACTGCTGAGTTTACTTCAGAATTAATTTATACCTTAAAAAATTTAATAAAAAAATATCTGAAATATCAATGCAGGTAGAAAAAGAATTAGAAATTATTCGCAAAAATAAATTTTATGAGCTTAAAAACTACTATGAAAAAATTATACAAGAACTTCAAATAAAATTTCAATCCTATCAGATGGAGATTGGCAATATTAATGAAATTAATAAACTTTGTATATTGAGCAAATCATTTAAATCAAAATATGAGAATTTTGTTGAGGAATGTAATAAAATTTATAAGAAAGCGACTGACTATTTAGAGCAATTACAAACTGAAAGTATATGGATCAATTGATTAGAAATGTGCATATCTAAACTAAAAGAAGCACTGAGATTTTTATCATTACTTGAAATACCTGCATCTTCGACAGATAATCTATTTTGCCAAATAAAGCATATGCAGAAGTTTTTATTGTCGATTTTAGTAAAAGATAAAAAGAAAGCTCATAGGATTAATAAACAAAAAAGCATAAATTCTGAAATTGATCAATGCATATTCTTGATAAATGACAATATCACTAAGTCAATTTTTTTAAATAAATTTTTATCATCAAAGAAAATAAGTTATATGCATAGTAAATATTCTAGCCTAAAGCGCAATTATATGCCAATTCGGCTTGAAACGAGTTCAATCTTTACTACTCAAGCATGCTTTGAAAAAATTTTTGCAAATTTACAATTTATGTCATTATTGAAAAGCCCAAATAATAAATTGATTGCAGGGAATTTTTTATATCATGAAAATTGTATTTACTTTCTTGATTTGCAATTAGGAAATAAGAAAACAAATTTGAATCTCATATACAAAGTCGATTTGGTAAAATACACTATGAATAAATATCAATATTTTGTAAAATTTGAAGCGAATTCATTAGCTTTATTCAATAAAAGCATTATATCCTGCATATTATATGAAAGAAAAATAGTTAAATTTGATTTAACAATAGACAGTTGATCTGTGATTCCATATGCAGATTCGAGATTTGAGGATTGAAAATTCCTAGTTTCTTATTGTTCCAGAGCATATATATTTGAAAATTATGGATCAATTTTTGAATGTGAAGAAAATAATGAATATATTTGGTCTGAAATAGGAAAAGCGCCATTAAAATGCTATTTTTTGAAATATAGTGTGTATAATGATGGAGCATTTTATTTAAAAATCCGAGATTCTACTTATTACTGTTCATCCAAGAAAAGTCATTGATATAAATTTGATATGAAAAAGAAATGCATGATTGAATTCTAAAATAGAACTTATAATTTTAGAACCTAAGAATTAGATGATTTTTATATATTTAAATTCTTTATTTTAGTTTATTAAGTTTAATCTTTCTAACACTGTGAAACACTTATCTCTTTTAAACACAACAAAATCCTTCAATAACTTAAGCATTTCAGCAAAAATGCAACCTCTACTACATTTTCAAGCAACAACAGCAGCAATCCATTACATAAAGTTAATAGAAAGAGGAAAGAATTAAAATGTATTGAATTAGCACTTACATCAATGGGCTATAGGGTATAAAATTCTTCTTTTAAAAATAGCTCTACCATTAATAAATAAAATATAATTGATTTACATTTTATAGTGCTACTGAATGAAAGAAGCATAATTGCTTGGAAATGTAGATTTTTGATAAACAATAAACATTTACGTGCTATTTTATCATCTATTGGAGTCTTCTTACAATTTAAAGCATTTATATATTGCATTTGTAGAAATGAATATCTATTAACACAATATCATCGTTTAGATTCTTTACTGATCCAAAACAATAGACACTTTTGTCGAAATAGATAGCTGATGTGAACCGATAATTGGTTTTAGATGGCAGTACTCGAATTGCATAGTTTCTATCAATTATGAAGGCAATAAATCTGCGAAAAGATTTTTTAAAATTTTCACCGATACAGAATAATTCGCCATTTGGAGTTTGAGTAGCAGATGCTCTAACATTATGCCATTCTTGGGGAATTTTTAGCAATTTTACTTCTTCTCTTATATTTTCAGTGTCATAAATGAATAAACTACGTCTATTATCTGATGCCTTAAAAAGATAAAGAGATGCAATCTTATGATAAGCACTGACGTATTCTTGATAAGCTGCGCCTTAGTGATGGGTTGAAAGAAGAGCTTTGGCTTTCATATAATTGACAAATTCTTCTGAAATCTTGCTCAATTTTGAATCATTATGGGATCTGTTTAAGATCGCGTATGTTTTTGCATTTAACTCTTGAATACTTCGTTCTTGGCTTGCAAGGCCTTATATGAATAATAAATTTGGCAAGGACGCCATCTAATAATTATCGAGCTTATTATTTGTTTTCAAGCATATTCATCTCCAATTTCGCTTTCATAGATGAATCCACCTTTACCACATTCGATTAAGTACAGTCTCTCCTCTGCACTTATCATGATTTTTCTTTTCCTTACTGCAAATTTATAAAGAATTGCCGAGAAAGAGTCAAGATCAATTGAACATTGCAAAATTATAATTGTCTTAAGTTCACAAATTAATATATTCCCATTAAATGCAACACTAGTGCATTGCATATCTGAGTGCGGCATGGACTCAATTTTATTCATCGATTTTTATCCAAATCAAATCTATTTGATAGATTAACAGCACTTTTTATAAATCCTTCAAAGCAATAGACACTTCTGTTAAAATAGATACACTATTTTGGTTTTATACTCAGTCTCGCAGGTTTTCGCTAGAAAAATTTAACCTGGCAGGCAATCCACAGTTATTGGGTCAAAATGTTGAATATTCATGCAATTGCACTTCTCCGCAAGCTTATATGTGCAGCGAGCACTTAGTTTGGCATTATGAAGCAACTCAAGGAATCCATAACTTCAGGTCAGCATCCTTGTGTGCTATATTAGGTGTTAATCAAGATGCTAGTTATAATAAAATAGGAAATATCTTTGAGAATTTTAAGAGATATGAAGAAGCAGTAAAATATTACAATGACGCAATCAGAATCGACCCCAATTATGCTCTTTATTATAGAAATAAAGGAGATGCTTTATCAGATTTAGGGAGAAGAGATGAAGCTATAGACTGCTATAATGAAGCAATTAGATTAGATCCAAACCATGATGCTGCTTACAATGGAATAGGGAATATTTTAAGAAATGAAAAGAGATATGAAGAAGCAGCAAAATATTACAATGATGCAATCAGAATCGACCCCAATTATGCTCTTTATTATAGAAATAAAGGAGATGCTTTATCAGATTTAGGGAGAAGAGATGAAGCTATGGACTGCTATAATGAAGCAATTAGATTAGATCCAAATCATGATGCTGCTTACAATGGAATAGGAAATATCTATTATAATGAAAAGAGATATGAAGAAGCAGTGAAATATTACAATGATGCAATCAGAATAGACCCCAATTATGCTCTTTATTATAGAAATAAGGGAAATCCTTTATTAAATTTAGGGAGAAGAGACGAAGCTATGAATTGCTATAATGAAGCAATTAGATTAGATTCAAACCATGATGGTGCATACAATGGAATAGGAAATATTTATTACAATGATAAGAGATATATAGAAGCAGTGAAATATTACAATGATGCAATCAGAATAGACCCTAATTATGCTCTTTATTATAGAAATAAAGGAGATGCTTTATCAAATTTAAGGAGAAGAGATGAAGCTATGAATTGCTATAATGAAGCAATTAGATTAGATCCAAGCCATGATGGTGCATACAATGAAATAGGAAATATCTATTATAATGATAAGAGATATGAAGAAGCAGTAAAATATTACAATGATGCAATCAGAATCAATCCCAATTGTGCGATTTATTATAGAAATAAGGGATATGCTTTATCAAATTTAGGGAGAAGAGATGAAGCTATGGACTGCTATAATGAAGCAATTAGATTAGATCCAAGCCATGATGCTGCTTACAATGGAATAGGAAATCTTTTAAAATATGAAAGGAGATATGAAGAAGCAGTGAAATATTACAATAATGCAATCAGAATCAATCCCAATTGTGCGATTTATTATAGAAATAAAGGATTTGCTCTTGAAAGAATAAGTAAAATATAAGAAGCAAATGAATTATATAAAAGAGCAAACAATTTAGCATAATTCTAATTTATTTTAATAATACAATAACAATTTAGCAACAGTAACTTTAGTTTATATGGATAATTTTTACAACAAAAAGATATAATGAAGCAATTAGATTAGATCCAAACCATGATGCTGCATACAATGGAATAGGAAATGTTTTTTACAAAGACAAGAGACATAAAGAAGCAGTGATATATTTCAATGATGAAATCAGAATCAATCTCAATTGTTCTACTTATTATACAAATAAAGGAAATGCTCTTAGTGATTTAGGGGAAAAAGATGAAGCTATGGATTGCTTTAATAAAGCAATTAGATTAAATCCAAATAAAGTTCATGCATTCAATGAAATAAGAATAATTTTTAAAAATGATAAGAGATATGAAGAAGCAGTGAAATGCTAGAATAATGCAATCAGAATCTATCCCAATCGTGCTCTTTATTATAGAAATAAAGGAAATGCTCTTAAATTGTTAGGAAGAAGAGATGAAGCGATGGACTGTTATAATGAAGCAATTAGATTAGATCCAAATGAAGCTTACGCATGCAATGAAATTGGATTATAATGATAAGAGATATGAAGAAGCAGTGAAATATTACAATAATGCAATCAGAATCGATCCCAATTGTGCTCGCTATTATAGAAATAAAGGACATGCTTTATCAAACTTAGGCAGAAGAGATGAAGCTATGGACTGCTATAAAGAATCAATCAGAATAGATCCAAATGAAGCTGATGCATACAATGAAATAGGAATTAATTTAGGAAATGATAAGAAATATGAAGAATCAGCGAAATATTACAATGATGCAACCAGAATCAATCCAATTTATGCGATTAATAAAAGAAGTAAAGGAGATGCTCTTTAAAGGATATGTAAAAAATAAGAAGCAAATGAATTTATGAAAGAACTAGCAATTCAGAATAATTCTATAATATTTATAATTAAATAATAGCATTTTGGTAACAAAATAATAGTTCATATGGATAATTTATTTTTAATTTTATATAAAAAATATATATTAAATCTAGTATTTCTTGAGTATTTGCGATGAATGTTATGATATTTTATATCGAAGGTGAGACCCATTTATTATACAGAGTAACTGGATAAGCTCAAGGAGAAAAAATTCAACAACTTAACTGGATGCAAACTTATTAAATGATTCACATTAAAATCACTAAATAATTAATTTGTTTTGAGCTGTTCAATTTCCCGAGATTATAAATAACATCAGCAACACTACTAGCAGGCATTTCGGACTTTAACATAAAATTTGCCAACTTCAATTTCTTCTATTTCACCCATCTTGCTATTACCCCACGGAATGCTCAATTTCTCCATTTCCTTTAGTGAAACATCTTGCTCTTTCAGCAAGAATTCCCAAGTGGAAAAATTTTATTGGTGAGTCTAACTCCCACCCAGCATCGTTCTCTCCTCCTTCCTATATGCTTCTCATTAGAATTTCAATATTTTTCTCATATAATGCAGTTTCCATCAATTATCCTCATTATATTCACTTTTAATTCGGATAGCCTCTTCTCCAGTTGTTCCTTTGTCATTGCATTTAGGACATTGCTATGACACGCTACTTGATTTCAGCTTCCTGGAATTCTCACATCTGTCTAGTCTTTCAAGATGCTTTAGTCGAGCATTTGCATTGCAAAATAAAGTCTGGCACTGACTCTATGCGTATTCTCCTATCTGAATTGAATATTTAAAAATTAAGGGAGAAAAGGCGAGGCCATGAAATGCTATAATGAAGACATTTATATAAATCCAAATGAAACTGATGCATACAATGAAATAGGAAATATTCTTTACAATGATAAAAGATATGAAGAAGTGGTAAATTATTACAACGATGCAATCAAAATCGATCCCAATTGTGCTCCTTATCATCCAAATAAAGGGCATGCTCTTAAAGATTTAGGGAGGAGAGATGAAGCTATGGAATTCTATAATGAAGCAATTCAAATAGGTCCGAATGAAGCTGATGCTAATAATGAAATAGGAAATATCTTACTAAATGATAAGAGATATCAGAATCAATCCCAACTGCGCTATATATCATACAAATAAAGGAATTGCCCTTAAAGATTTATAAGGAGAAGAGATGAAGCTATGGAAAGCTATAAGAAAGCAATTAAAATAGATCCAAATGGGGCTGAAGCATACAATAGAATAGGAGCTATCTTTTGCAATGACAAGAGATATGAAGAAGCACTGAAATATTACAATTTAGAAATTGAAGTTAATCCTAATTGAGCGATTTACTATAAAAATAAAGGGAATGCTTTATACAAATTAGAGAGAAGAGATGAAGCTATGGAATGCGCTAATGAAGCAATTAGGTTAGATCCAAATGAATTGAAGCATATAATGGAATAGGAAATATATCTTACAAATGAGAAAGTGTTATGAAGAAGCACTGAAAAATTACAATATAGACATCAGGATCGATCCCAATTATGCTCTTTATTATAGAAATAAAGGGGATACTCTTTATGATTTAGGGAGAAGAGATGAAGCTATGGAATGCTACAATGAAGCAATTAGAACGGATCCAAATGATATTAATGCATTCAATGAGATAGGAGATATCTTAAATTATAATGATAAGAGATATAAAGAAGCAGTGAAATATTGCAATGATCAGTCAGAAACAATCCTCATTGTGCTACTTATTATGGAAATAATGGACATGATCTTAAAAGTTTAGACACCGATTAGAAAACAAATGAATATTTTAATGCTAACAAATTTACATAATTCTATATTATTTCTATTATAATAATAAATATTTTGGAAACAGAATTTAGCTTATATGGCTAATTTATTTTAATTTCATACAAAAAACATAACACTTAACTGGCATATTATATCTTGAGCATGTTTTGAGTTTAGACCTACAAGAATCCCATATAATAGTTAAAAAGGAAACAAATATTTTTCAGAGTTACCTATTTAAGGCTTTTTAACTTAATTAAAATTAAATTAATCTATGTTATCCTTTTAATTTCTGCTAAATTAAGATTTTCGAATCACTTAGTTTAAGATAGGTTCCTATAATATTTCGTTAATCCATTACTATGCGTAGAATTCTAAACTGAGTTGCAATAGATATAAATACTTCTTGATGCTCTTTTTTTCTTTTCAAATTTGCGGCATTTCTATAACTCCAGGATTCTCAATTGGCTTTAGGATTCAACTGAAATTTAATTTTTAATGTTTTGCTTGCACCATTTTATCTTTCTCTTGAATCCATAAACATAACTTTGATAAAGCTGTAGAATAATAATATTAATAATAAAAAATATGCAGAAATTATTTCTCTCCTTTTTATATGAAGTATACCAGATTTAGCTTCAATATTACCCCTTTTAGATCATATATTGTTAGGTTTTATCTTGTTTCCTGACTAGTTTCCGTTTGACCACGAAGCGCTTAACTTGAGCATATATATTCTGCATCAGACCAAAATTTATTTTATTATAAGTTAAATTATTTTCTTTAATCACCATTATTGCTGAATAGATACCTGAAGCTTGGCAACTATAGCGGCTGCTACTTCCTGGAGCTCATTTTCTTCTTTTTCTATCTGCTTAATTGCTCTGATAATCTCATCATCACTTAAACTCAGGCTATCAACTGCTGCTGAAAGAATTTGCATATGCTTAGCCTTGACCATTTTCTCTTTATCTTCAATTTCTTTTAAGAGCTCTTTATTAGTTTGAAAAGCATTTTTAAGACTCTGAAAATCTTCTTTGGTATCAACAGCTCTTTTCTGCAAATTATAAAGCTTTTGAAGTAATTCAATGCAATATTGACTTAAATTTTTATTGTAAATGTTAATATTTCTTTTCAAAGAGTTTTCTTGGAGGTCTCTCTTTATTAAAGTTATCGGATTTTTTTGGATTGCTTGCATTAATTGATATGCCTCATTAATTTTTTGAAGGGCATCTGCCTCTTGACCAAGATAATCAAGTAGCTTAGCACTATAGCAGAATTTCAAAATACTATTAGAATTTATTTCTATTGCTCTACTATAACATTCCATTGCTTCAGGCTTTTTGTTTATATCATAAAGAGAA